>JADRCC010573852.1:0-14431 GCA_019843855.1 Hylomyscus alleni | reverse complement strand
CATACATACATACATACATACAATATTTCCAGTGCACAGTAGGTTTTTCAGGATACCATGCTTATCATAACTTGAGCATACATAAGCAACACTGAGATAAATACTCTCTTGCATATAACTGTGCTCACAGATAAACCTTAGGGGAACCAAGAATGTTTGTTTGTTTGTTTTAAAATTAAGATTTATTTATTACACCTAGGATCAGAGGTGAGGAGGACATAACATCTGTCCCAACACCGGGAGTAACTGGGACCAGGCACACAGGAACTCTGCCAGCCCAGTGGCTTGGGTTGCTTCTGGTCTGTCTGGGCCGGCCGGTGCCCTGAGCAGACCTTGGGCGCAAAATCTGCAGTCATTCCCAAAACACCCAGAGGAAGCTCTACTCCCAGGTGCTCTAACAAGCCCAGGATCACAGGATCCCAGAATCACAGGATCACAAAGACAGCTTGACTCTGAGGAGTTCTGACACAATCAGGATCACAGGAAGGACAGGCTCCAGTCAGATTTAGCAAGGGCAGGTGGCACTAGAGATAACCATATGATGTGGGGCAAGCATAAGAATATAAGCAACACAAACCAAGGTTACTTGGCATCATCACAACCCAATACTCTCACCATTGCAAATCCTGGACACACCATCACACCAGAAAATCAAGATTCAGATATAAAATCACTTCTCATGATGATGATACAAGACTTTAAGAAAGACATAAATAGCACCCTCAAAGAAATACAGGGGAACACTGGTAAACAGCTAGAAGCCTTTCAACAGGAAACACAAAAATTCCTTAGGAACTACAGGAAAACACAATCAAACAGGTGAATGAAATGAGCAAAACCATCCAGAATCTAAAAATGGAAATAGAAACAATAAAGAAATCAGAAAGAGAGACAACCCTGGAGATACAAAACCTAGGAAAGAAACCAGGAGTCATAGATGCAATCATCACCATACAAGAGATAGAAGAGAGAATCTCAGGGGCAGAAGACACCATAGAAAACATTGACACAACAGTCAAAGAAAATGCAAAAAGCAAAAACCTCCTAACCCAAAACATCCAGGAAATCCAGGATGCAATGAGAAGACCAAACCTAAGGATAATAGGTATAGAAGAGAGTGAAGACTCCCAATGTAATGGGTCAGTAAATATCTTTAACAAAATTATAGAAGAAGGGGCTATCGAGATGGCTCAGCGGGTAGGAGCACTGACTGCTCTTCCGAAGGTCCTGAGTTCGGATCCCAGCAACCACATGGTGGCTCACAGCCACCCAGGATGGGATCTGATGCCCTCTTCCAGTGCATCTGAAGACAACTACAGTGAATTACGCTGGAGCGAGTGGGCCAGCAGAGGTTCTGAGTTCAGTTCCTAGCAGCCACACACATGATAGCTCACCGCCATCTGTACAGCAACAGTGTATTCATACACATAGAATAAATAAAATAAATCTTTAAATAAAATTATAGAAGAAAACTTCCCTAACCTAAAGAAAGAGATGCCCATGATCATACAAGTAGCCTGTTCTCCAAATAAACTGGACCAGAAAAGAAATTCCTCCTGTCACATAATAATCAAAACACCAAATGTACTAAACAAAGAATTTTTTTTTAAAGATTTATTTATTTATTATATGTAAGTACACTGTAGCTGTCTTCAGACACACCAGAAGAGGGCATCAGATCTCATTACAGATGGTTGTGCGCCACCATGTGGTTGCTGGGGTTTGAACTCAGGACCTTTGGAAGAGCAGTCAGTGTTCTTAACCGCTGAGCCATCTCTCCAGCCCTAAACAAAGAATTTTTAAAGCAGTAAGGGAGGTTGACGAGATGGCTCAGCAGGTAAGAGCACTGACTGCTCTTCCGAAGGTCATGAGTTCAAATCCTAGCAACCACATGGTGGCTCACAACCACCCATAATGAGATCTGTCTGACGCCCTCTTCTGGTGTGTCTGAAGACAGCTACAGTGTACTCACATATAATAAATAAATAAATCTTAAAAAAAAAAAGCAACAAGGGGAAAAAGGCCAAGTAACATATAAAGGCAGGCCTATTGGAATTACACCAGACTTCTCACCAGAGACTATGAAAGCTAGAAGATCCTGGGCAGATGTCATACAAACCCTACAAGAACACAAATGCCAGCCCAAGCTACTATACCCAGCAAAACTCTCAATTACCTTAGATGGAGAAAACAAGATATTCCATGACAAACTAAATTTTACACAATATCTTTCCACAAATCCAATCCTAAAAGAATAGATGGAAAACATCAACATAAGGAGTAAAACTACACCCTAGAAGAAGCAAGAAAGTAATCTTTCAACAAATCCACACAAACCTAATTCCACCTCTTATAACAAAAACAACAGGAAGTGACAATTACTTTTTCTTAGTATCTTAATATGAAAATTAATATTACCAACATATCCTAAGCGATTGAAATCCAAAAATATGAGGAATTAGAAATTTATTGACTGTCATCCAATGGTCTCTCTAATTTGGTAATTGGAGAAATAGGTCCAATATTATACAATCCATATACACTTTCAGCTTGTTTGTACATGACAGTGTCTGCCCAGAAGGCTGGGAGTTGATGCTGACTAACCTGGTGACCTCTGTTCTCTCTGGGCCAATAGAGACTTTTCTGGCACCAGATCATTCCCCTAGACCCTTATTGTAATTTATTTTTCTTGTCAATCAATCTGTAGAACCTATATATATGGGCTTTATAAATTTTGATAAAGTCAAGTCTGATCTGTATTTAGCTTTCTTTGCTCTTCAAAGAGCTTTATGTATGCTTTGTTGTGAACATGTAATGCGTGTGTGTGTGTGGGGGGGGAAGATAGGATTTGAGCTTGAGAAGCCTGCATGAAGGCCAGAGTTTGATCCCCATCATCCCATAAACCAGATCTGGTGGCGCTCAGTACTCAGGATGTGGAAAATGGAGGATCAGAAGTTCCTTGCTGGGATTGGGAATTTAGTTCAGTGGTAGAGAGCTTGTCTAGCAAGCACAAGGCTCTGGGTTCGGTCCTCTGCTCTGAAAAAAAAAGACAAAATAACGAAAAGAAGTTTGTTGTCATCCTCACATACACAGTGTTTGAGGCCAGCTTGATACGTAATATTTTATTTAAAAAACAAAAGCACAGCAAAACAAATCCCCAAACAAATAGAACAACCCCATAGATTCCTTCCGTGATCATCATTGCTTGAATGAGTGACTTACCTCAAGCCCCATAACTAAACCAACATAGCTAAGATTTAAACAAGAACAATTTTTTTTTTTGATTTTTTGAGACAGGGTTTCTCTGTGTAGCCCTGGCTGTCCTGGAACTCCCTCTGTAGCCCAGGCTGTCCTGGAACTCAGAAATCCACCTGCCTCTGCCTCCCAAGTGCTGGGATTAAAGGCGTGCACCACCACTGCCCGGCAAGAACAATTTTTTAAGATTTATTTTATGTGTGTGAGTCACTCTCCTTAGACACATCAGAAGATGGCATCTGATCCCTTGAGGTTAATAGACTGAATCTCTGAACGTATAAGTAAACCCCAATTAAATGTTATCCATATAAGAGTTGCCTTGGTCATGGTGTCTGTTCACAGCAGTAAAACACTAAGACATGTGGTGTAGCATGCTTCTAATCCCAGGACTCCGGAGGCAGAGGCAAGTGGATCATTTGAAAATGATCTTCCATTGTAAGAAGCAAAGAACTTCTGCAAGATGCTAATATTGAGTTTGAGGCCAGCCTCGAGTACAAAGTCAGTACTAGGACAGTCAGTGATACACAGAGAAACCCTGACTCAAAAAACATAAATAAATAAAATTGTTTACTTTTTAATTGGAAAATAATATTTGTGTATACAAATACGTGGGGTCTGATGAGTGTTTTTATCTATGATGATATAGTAGAAAGATTCAGTTAAGCTCTTTATTTACCTTGTCTACTTTTTGTTTTTAAGGTAAGAACGTTAAGAATCTATTTTAGCAATTTAATCTCGGCCACTAGAGGGAAGCGCGGAACAACAGAAACTTGAGATGTCTTTTAGAGACTTGCCCAAGTTCTGTAACTAACCGCTGTTAGATTCGATTTATATTTTTTTTTTTCCTAAGACAGGGTTTCTCTGCGTAGCCCTGGCTGTCAACTCACTCAGTAGACCAGGCTGGCCTCGAACTCAGAAATCCACCTGCCTCGGTCTCCCAAGTGCTGGGATTAAAGGCGTGCACCACCACTGCCCAGCACTTAGACTCTTTGTAATATTAGCATCTTGCAGAAGTTCTTGGCTTCTTACAATGGAAGATCATTTTCAAATGAAATTCATTTATAGTGCCAACACATTCCTTTCGAAACACGGGAGAGGTGGATATAAGAGATCATAGAGCGTGTGTGACTTTTGTTTCGTGAAACCTCCAGAGACAACGAAACCCGTCAGGCAAAAAGCGGAATGGCGCTTGGAAGGGCCAGAGGCTCCGGAACTTGTGTTCACAGTACCCGCTCTTGAGGGATCTTACTGAGAGATGAAAATGTCCTAAAACTGGTTTATAGCGATGGTTGCACGTGGAATACTGTGAACATAAATGTACAAAAGTCAATGAATTGTGCAACTGCCGCGAGTGAGCTCTATGAATTGTAAAATAAGCTCCAGTAAAAAGTTGATGGGGAGACTCCTGGATTTCTCTGATGATGCGGGCCTGTAGTACTGCGGGAGGCACGCAGACGACCCCACGCCACCTCAATGGATTCATTCCCGTGAGAACTGTGCGCTTGGACTCCAGATTGGTTCTCACCATCCTCTTACCTTGAGGAGATGGCTCTGACCTCAGTAGTGCCCCGCCCCGCCCTCTGAGCCTGTCAGGACACTTCAGGTTCAAAGCGTAACAGCAACACCCAGGAGTTCTGAGGAGACAGAAAGCCTCCGGGGGCCAAAAGGCAGGACAGTGAGCTCTGGAAGTCAGTGATCCGCCATCAGGAAAACAGGCTTTACTCTGTTACAGTCTTGGTTTTTAAAGGTGAGTGGTTTGCTTTTTTGTGTGTATAGGCATTTGGCTCGCAGGCGTGTGTCTATGCACCACATGCATGTCTGGTGCCCAAGGAAGTCGGAAGAGGGTGTCCGATCTCCTGGAACTGGAGTTACAGACAGTTATGTCCTGCTGTGTGGGTGCAGTGAGTTGAAACCTAGTCGTCTGGAAAAGCAGCCATTGCTCTTAAGTACTGAGTCATGTCTCCAGCCCCTAGACTTAACTGATTTTTAAAAAATTGTACGTATAACAAAAATAAAAAATAAAAAATAAATAAAAAGCCAGGTAGTGGTGGCACACGCCTTTAATCCCAGCACTTGGGAGGCAGAGGCAGACAGATTTCTAAGTTGGAGGCCAGCCTGGTCTACAGAGTGAGTTCCAGGACAGCCAGGGCTACACAGAGAAACTCTGACTCGAAAAACAATAAAAACAAAAACATAAACAAAAAAATATGCATGCACGTGTGTGCATGCATGCGTGTGTGTGTGTGTGTGTGTGTGTGTGTGTGCGCGCGCGCATGCCTATAGGAGGAATGTAGGGAGATGTAGGAGGATGTAGAGGGCAGAAGGCTGGCTCAGCAATTACCGGTACTTTTTCCTCTGGAAGAGTACCCAAGTTCAGTTTCCACCATACATGTGATAGCATATAACCATCTGCGAGCCGGGCAGTGGTGGCGCACGCCTTTAATCCCAGCACTTGGGAGGCAGAGGCAGGCGGATTTCTGAGTTCGAGGCCAGCCTGGTCTACAGAGTGAGTTCCAGGACAGCCAGGGCTATACAGAGAAACCCTGTCTTGAAAAACCAAAAAAAAACAAAAACAAAAACAAAAACCATTTGCAACTGAGTTTCAGGAGATCCAGCACCCTGTTCTGGTCTCCACCAGGCACACAACTCGTGCACAGACATGTATGCTGGCAAAACACTCACCCAGATAAAATAAAATAAATAAAAGAGGGTCTGGAGAGATAGTTAATAGTTATAAGCACTGACTGCTCTTCCAGAGGACCAGGACACAGTTTGTAGTACCCCAACTGTAACTCACAACCTCTGTGAAAACAGTTTCAGGAGATACAATGCTTCCTTCTCGACTCCACAGCCAACAGGCATACATGTGGAGACATCCATGCAGGCTAAACACCCACACACATAAAAGTTAGGAAAATTAAACACACAAACAAAAATAAAGGAAAGCATATAATTTTCCTTTCATTACATTACAAAATGTTGTTTGAATATGAAATGTCCCCCTCAAGGCTTGTGTAAACACAAGCCTTCAGCTGGGTGTGCACTTTGGGAAAATTGTAAAACTAGTTGAGAGAAGTGCATCCTGGGACCAGGCCTCGAGGTCTTCTAGCTCAGGCACACTTCTTGTTCTTTTTTTTAAAAATTGTTTGATTATTTATTTTATCCAGATTGTGTTCTGCCTGCTTGGATCCTGTGTGTGAGAGTCTCAGATCTCTTGGAACTGGATGTGAGCTAGGAATTGAACCTCAGTCTTTTGGAAGAACAGTGGTGCTCTTCACTGCTGAGCCATCCCTCCAAACCTCACGTGCTGCAATTTGCACTACTGCTGACTGCTGATACAATGAGACAAGCTGGCGTGGTGTACAAAGACATTGCCCTCAGGGCCTGTAGGGCAAAAGAAACCCTCTCTGCCTTACAGGGCTTCAGCTAGAACATTTTTATCACAACAACAGAAACTAAGACACCAGAGTATTATTTGTCCTAAACCCAGATAGATCTTTCTTTATCCCTAGCCCATATTTTACATTCCTGATAATGAAACAGGAAATTACTTCAAGGAAATCCCTGGACTGAAGATAGAGAATATGTTCAAACCATTCAAAGATATGTGATTTTTAAAATTTTAATTAAAATTGGCCAAACGAAGAATAAAAATCAAGTACTATCTGATTCTTAAAAACCCAAAGAAGGGAGGGAGAGGAAATGTTTTTCAGCTGTCTGTCCATCATGTCTGGACACCTTGCAGAACTATTTATTATTTGTATCTGGGAGAATAACCAGGCTTCCTCTGGCTTCCTGTGTCCCAGGAGACCCATGAGAGGGAAAAGCTGATGGCTTCCTCTGGTTTTTATTTTATTTTTTTTTAAGAAGGTCACGGTTGGACTTAGAACCATGTGCTTGTGCTCGCTGGGAGAGCATTCTACTACTGAATGGGAGCTCCTGCTCTCTTTGCACGTTTTATTCTGGGTCAGGGTCTTACTAAATTGTGCAGGCTGGCCTTGAACTTAGAACCCTCTTGCCTCAGCCTCCTGAGGAACTGGTTGACAAGCCTGTAATCCCACGACAGCTTCCTTGTTTCTCTCTGATCCGGCTGTGCCATCACAGTCGGTTTCCAAACATCTGTGCTGACGAGCTGACTGATGGCAGACCTTGCTGCCTTGATCCATTCTCGTTTTGATAGAATGAATTCTTGATACTGTATTTCTTTACCGTGTTAAAGAGATTGAACGTGCATATTCCTTTATTTTTTAATTTATTATTGTGCGTTATGGGGTGGGTTTGCAGATGTGGAGATCAGAGAACAGCATTCAAGAGTCAGCTCCTTCCTTCTTGAGTTCTTGGCATTGAATCACTTCATTGTCCCTCATTCACCTCTAATATTAAAATTGAAACCGAAATCAGAATATGCTTACCAATTCAGTCAATAAATACACAGTGTGAGCCACTGAGATAGCTCAGCAGGTAAAGCCCTTGCTGCCAAACTTGATAACCTGCATTTACTCCTCAGGCCCCACAGGGTGGAAGAGAGAATGAGGGGTGGTTGGGTGTTACACGGGGTTATTAGTGGGGTAGCTCATGCTTTTAATTGCAGCAGTCAGGTGGCAGAGGGAGGTGGATCCCTATGAGTTCAAGGCCAGCCTGGTCAACATGGCAAATTCCAGGCCAGCCAAGGTTATGAGACCTGGAGAGGGGTGTGTGTGTGTGTGTGTGTGTGTGAGAGAGAGAGAGAGAGAGAGAGAGAGAGAGAGAGAGAGAGAGAGAGAGACAGAGACAGAGACAGAGAGAGACAGAGACAGAGACACAGAGACAAAGAGACAGAGACAGACAGAGATAGACAGAGACAGAGACAGAGAGAGAACAGATACTCATGTGGTGTCCTTCTGACCTCTGCAGTTTTTGTATACTTATACTTTGGCACACACACATTGACACATACACCCCTAACAAATGCTTTTAAATGTCAATAAGTGAATTAATTAATAAGTGCATAATGCAATATATGATGCTACATTATAATTATGAAATGCAGGTTTATTCTATTTATTTGGGGGATAACAATGAAGAAGAACATAAACAGATTATAGTAGGAAAAGTAACTTATTTTCAAATATTCAGAATACCCTCTGTAGCCGGGCGGTGGTGGCGCACGCCTTTAATCCCAGCACTTGGGAGGCAGAGGCAGGCGGATTTCTGAGTTCAAGGCCAGCCTGGTTTACAGAGTGAGTTCCAGGGCAGCCAGGGCTACACAGAAAAACCCTGTCTCAAAAAAACCAAAAAAAAAAAAAAAAAAAAAAAAAACAGAATACCCTCTGAAAAAAGGCCAAGAGGAAAAAAGGGAGAAGGATGGAGACAGACTGTGGGAAGGAATAGTGGCCATGCGTCCCCTGTGGCTGTGCGCGTCTGTAAGCACCGCACTTGGGAAGTGAAATCAGGATGATCAGGTGTTCAAGGCTACCCTCAGCTACACAGGGAGTTAAAGCTTAGGAAAGAGAGAAGAAGCTATGGAAATAGGATAGAGGTATAGATCAGTGGTAAAACACATGTAGCATGTGCAAGGTCGTGGGTTCAACTCTTAGGAACAATTCTTTTCCCCTAGAGAACCAAAAACAGCCATTGGAGCTCTAGATTGGGGGGCAACAAATCACTGACGGCTAATGGAAGCCATTAAAATGGAAATGTGGAAGCTTGCTTGTTGTATTTTTAAATTATAATTACATTTATTTATTTGTACGTATGTATGTATGTATGTATGTATGTATGCATGCAAGCATGCGGCTGAGCATGTGCCACAGCACATGTGTAGGGGTCAGAGGTCAATTTCCAGTAGTTGGTGCTCTCCTTCCACTATGTGTGCCCTTGGTAGCAAACTCAGCTCGTCATGGAAGCAAGTGTCCTTCTCTGCTGAGCCATCTGGTCAGCCCCTCTATTTTCAACCGTGTATCTTCCACAGGATAAAAATTGTAGAGAGTTGAGGTGATGGCCAGGTTTGAGTCTGAAGAAGGATATGAGAAACTCTGCTTCCAGTTAATGGCCGCAAGGAAACAGGAAATTAAATTTAGAGAAGCAAGAAATGCTCCCATAACTGAAAACAGTCGCTAGGTAAGAAAGGATGAAACAAGCCGTAGACAGCAGGCTTCATTACTGTCCGCGTGCATACCTCTACTGAAGCTACCGTACCATTGGGTAAAAACCAATGTCCTTGCAAGAACTTATGTAAGTTCTCACAGAAACTTTATTTGACTGACTTTTCTTGAAGGAATTTTAAGAAAATATTCTGAGGTGGGGCATTAGGCAGTCAGCTTAGGCCAGAGCTAGTCACTCTGATATGAAGAGTCAGCTTTGAAAATAGCTGGGAACATCTCTTGAGGAACAGTGGAGCTACACTAATTCGAAGCGGCAGATGTATTCACGCTGGGATGCGCCTGGCCTGTGGTGGCTGCTCTTATGTAAGCTGATTAGGCTTGAGCTGCTTGGTGGACCGTTCAGAAAGCCTTAGAGCATGGCCGAGCCCACACCCTGCATTTGCCCTCTCTGGTTTATGGAAGAGAGGTGAAGGACGGTGGACAACGGGGAAATCAGAGTGCTAGATCGATAAATACCATGCTTCTTAAAATCAGTGAAAAATCCCACCTAGAATAACAGATGGGCTTTGTACAGAGATGGAAAACAGGCTTCCTTCTTTAGGCAAAACATTTATATTTGTATTTGAGAATGTATTTAGTTGAGCACCTGTAGAATCTGAGGAAAGTTTACATCAGATGTTGCAATTATTTTAGGGAAGTTATAATAACATAACGGTTTGGTTTCTAACCCCCGGGGGTGGGCTGAGGAGGGACTGAGGTGCATATTTTAAATTTCAAAGCAGACCAGCTGTTCTAGTCTGGTTTCTGTTGCACTGGGGAAATACTCTGCACAAAAGCAACTGTGGGAGCAAACAAAGGTTTACTTAACTTGCAGGTTATAGTCCATCATGGAGGGAAGCTGCCTCAAGAACTCAAGGCAGGAACCCGGAGATAGGAACTGAGGCAGAACCCAGAAAGGAGCTCTGCTTTCTGCTTTCTGGTTTTCCTCAGGTTCACTCTCAGCAGACTGCTGCTGCTGCTTCTCCTCCTCCTGCTCCTCTTCCTCCTCCTCTTCTTCCTTCTTCTCCCTCTTCACCTCTCGCCGCACCCCCCCCACACACACCTTTTTTTTTTCTTTTAGTGTTTCAAGACAGGATTCCTCTGTTTAGCCCTGGCTGATTTGGAACTCCCTGTGTAGATCAGGCTTGTCTCAAACTCAGGGATCCACCTACCAAGTGCCACCAAGTCTGGCTTTCAGCAAGCTTTCCCATATAGCCCATGCCCACCAACTAGGGAATGGCACTACCCACAGTGGTCTGGGCCTTCCCACAGCAATTAGCAAGCAAGAAACCATGGAGTGGGCCGGGCAGTGGTGGTGCACACCTTCAGTCCCAGCACTTGGGAGGCAGAGGCAGGCGGATTTCTGAGTTCGAGGCCAGCCTGGTCTACAGAGTGAGTTCCAGGACAGCCAGGGCTACACAGAGAAACCCTGTCTCGGGAAAAAAAAAAAAAAAAAAGAAACCATGGGGTGTGTTTCCAGCCCCTACATGTACACAATCATTGAGGCATAAAACAGGGGTATCTGTTTCTGTTTCAAGAACTAATGTGAAATCATTTATGATGTCTGAATTGTGTGGTAGGAAAGTAGCTGAGATCTGCAGGAAAACCCAATGACCAGAATAATAAGGGGTTTTACTTATTTTGTGTGTTCGTGTGTGTGTGTGTGTGTGTGTGTGTGTGTGTGTGTGTCTGTGTGTATATGTGTCTATATGTATGTGTTTGTATGTATAAGCATATATGGAGGTCAATTCCAAGTCAGTCAATGGATTTTTCACAGAAATATTTGGCTTTATGCATGGCAGTGTGGCTCAGAGATAAGAGAACCAGCCTGGCAAAAGCAAGGCTATGAGTTTGATTACCAACACTACAAATAATAATATACTAATTTGTTAGTATTTATCGTATCAGTGATCAGATCTCTCAGCCAGTCTATGAAGGTTTCAGCTTGTGAAATGTCCCTAGTAGAGTATTATATATACGCTTTTTTTAAAAAAATTATTTATTTTATGCATATGAGTACACTATTACTTTCTTCAGACACACCAGAAGAGGGCATCAGCTCTCATTACAAATGGTTGTGAGCCACCATGTGGTTGCTGGTAATTGAACTCAGGATCTCTGGAAGAGCAGTCAGTGCTCTTAACCACTGAGCCAACTCTCCAGTCCCTGTTTGTACACTTGATACTTGATTGAGGGTGCTGTGTTGGAAGGCTGTGTAGCCTCTTTGAGGGAAGTGGGTCCCTGGGAATGAGTCTGGATAGACCTACCTTTAAATGTTGCTTTTTCGGTTGTGCAGTGCTGGGGACTGAATAGAAAGCCTTCAGATGCCAGGCAAGGGTTCTGCCACTGAGCTAACTCCCCAGCCAAATTATCATCATTTTGCATGCATAGATTTTATTTTGTAGGTTCGACTGTAGAGCCTCATTCCCACATCTGGTATTAGCTACAGGCAGAGCCTAAGGCCTCATTTCCACATCTGGTATTAGCTACAGGCAGAGCCTAAGGCATAGTTGTTGAAGGCAACAGGGGGTGAGGGGGGAGTTTATCTTAAGTTTACAGTTGCTAAATCTTCATGTAGGGCTCATGAACTCTTATTACACTATTCTACTTTTGTTTTAGGTTCTTTTACAATAGGGTGTTAAAAAGAGAAGTCTGCATTTAAGGTTTTCTTTCTAAGATGAGAGAACTTCTTTTTTGTGGCTGATCTGTGGCACAGATACCAGATGTAGACGCTGGGAATCAAGTCCAGGCCCTCTACCAGAACAATGTATGTCCTCAACCACTGAAGCCAGGCCCAGCTGCCAAGCCTGCTTGATTGAAAGCATGATGATAAACGTCCCAGCTCTTGATGACTGAGTCACAGAACCAGCCCTGGGTACCCTCATTGTGTGATAACTGCCTCTGTCCTTGAATTATTTTCCGTTAGTTTCTCTTCTTTATAGGAGACACTATCTCAACTAAAACCGTGACCAAGAGCTAGGTGGACATGTCTTTAATTCCAGCACTTAAGAGGTGGAGCCTGGTCTACAGAGTGAGTTCCAGGACAGCCAGGGCTACAGAGAAACCCTGCCTCCAAAACCAAATTAATTAATTAATTCAAAAATAAAACAGTGACAAAATCTCTCTGTGTCTCTCTCTCTCTGTCCCTGCCTCTCTCTCTGTCTCGTTCTCTGTCTCTCTGTCTCTTTCTTTTTCTCTCGGTCTGTGTATCTTCTGTTTCATCTTATTTATTTTTTTATGTATGTATGTGTGTGTGTGTGTGTGTGTGTGTGTGTGTATGTATGTATGTATGTATGTATGTATATGGGTACTTTACCTGCATGTACATCTGCAAACCAGAAGATAGCATCAGAGAAGTTGTGAGCTGCCAATGTGAGTGCTGGGAATTGAACTCAAGACTTTCAGAAGAACAGTGAGTTCTTTTAGCCACTTAGCAATCTCTCCAGCCCCGACTGAGCAACTCTTTCATTTATCCACAGGTCTTAGGCTTATGGGTCTCATGAAGACTTGATACTGAATCAAATCAGAGGCAACTACAAGGTGTCATTCTGTCCTTGGAGTCCTGATTGAGCCCTGTGGTTTCTGTGCCTCTGCCTCTCAAATCCCAGGGCGTGAACTGCTTAGGAGTTCCCTTTCATCCTTGTATTCATTCGTAACCTAGGCATGCCCACCATCAACCGTCCAAAGTAACATTCCTTAGACGCAGGGTCATCAGTGAGCATTGTTACTGGAAGAATGCTCTCTGGAGAATGGGGGAGGGAAGCAGGAAAACTCGGTGTTAAGCGGGGCATAATCTCTTCAGGGACCTGCTTCAGGTAGGACTTTGCAGCTGGCCCCAGTTTTTGCTGCTCTGAGAGTCAGTCATTGGTTGTGGGCTGCCCGGGGTGAGGGCCAACCAGGGAGAGGGGGTTGGAGAAGGATGCGGGTAGTCAGAGCAGCTGCGAGCAAATGTATCCAGTTAAGGGGATCAAAACAGAACGTCAGCAGTGGCCACATTTAACCCCAGTAATGCCCCAAATCTTGCATAACTCTGTGTTATCTAGGCCATCTCCCCCTACCCCACCCCAGTTCTCTTCTGAAACAAGGTCTTCCTATGTATGTAGCTAAAGCTGACCTTGAACTCATGATCTTTCATGCCCAGTCTCGGAGTGCTAGGGTGAAATAGGCAGGCATCATCCTGCCTGGTTTCACCCACTCCCTTTCTTTCTGAGACATCTCCAGTTAGTCTTCCTTGTTCTTACTCTGTTTCACTCATACTGGTCAACTCAAATTCTGGAACTTTCCAGCATGCACGGGCTGCAGATGAATTGTGCTTTTCTGCTCCTGCACCGGACATTACTCCCTCTCCGGAGTCACCAGTTTTTATTAAAAGGCACCTTCATAAAAAGGTTTGTTCTGGTTGGGTCTGGTGGCACACATCTATAAATCTAGGACTTGGGACACCGAGGCAGGAGGATTTGAAGTTTAATGCCAGCTTTGGGGCTACATAGTGAGTTTGAGGCAAGGATTGTGTTAAAATAAAATAAGACCTGCTTTTACTGTCATCTAAAATGACAATTTCACTCCCAACCAATCCTTACAAATTCTACTTAGTCCCTATATATAATTTTCTTCTTTGTTTTATTATCTAATTCCACTCAATATACTAAGGACTACTTAAACCAGTAGCTGGTAGGCTGAGAGGCACTCTGCAAGGATTTGTTGCATGCGATGCATACGTGCATGAAAGATTCCTGGCCGGAAGCCGAAGACCTCAGTAAACACTGAACTGAACCAGAAAAGCAAGGCATCCTCCCTTACGTAACAAGTTAGGGCAAGGGCAGATCTCTACAGAGCGCTGGTTTTCCTTCCGTGCTACTACAAAGCTTGGTTTCCTCGTGGGAAGATGTATACATGTATCTTAATGTACAGTACACTGTATTTCTACATGTACATAGTAAGAATAGAACCCCGAGGCTGGGTGTGGTCATGGCTCAGAGCAAGGCGGCCAGCCCAGGCTATGTAGCGAGCTCCAGGTCAGCCTGGGTCAGTCATCCTTATCCAGATCGCAAGCT
>JADRCC010573851.1:0-11395 GCA_019843855.1 Hylomyscus alleni | reverse complement strand
GAGATTGTTGGTTATTGCACATTTGCTCTGAACTCTGTGAAGATATTTTATGTAATTATCTCAGTTGATTTTTCAAACTGTTTGCAGTTTTTATGGTCATTTTAAAGTTGAGCCAAGGAGAAGTGAATGATTTTGCCAAAGGACTTCAGTAAGACATTTCTGAATTACTGTACACACACACACACACACACACACACACACACACACACACACACCCTGCTGTCTGGAAGTAATCAGTTTACTCACGCTTTCTAAAGGATAGCTACGGTTCCAATGTTTAAGAATTACTGAGGTTCTAGACCTAAGAACTTCATGGACTGTAGTGCTGTAGAATGAGTGTTGTCAGATTCCAGATTCAGGTGGGGTTTGTTTACAGGGCTCCTGTGCTTGCACACACTTTCACATGCATGTGATCCGCCTGTCTAGGGTGACAGTGCCGATTCTGCAAGGATGGCCGCTGAAAGATACTCGTCTATAAAACAGTGCTTGTCAGAGTTATGCGATGCCAACACTCTACACTCAGTTTGCCTCTGGCATTTCCTCACAACTTCTGTCTTATTGATTCTCTAAATATGAGGCGTCTACTCTCTCTAGTTCATTCTGTATAACCGCCATATTATAGTATCCACTTAAGCCCAAGCCGTATCTAACTCCCTTTTCATCCATCCTCAAACCCAGTGCTTTACACACTATGGCTTCTTAGGATTTTTGATGAAAGAGTAACTAAAGCTGTATCCCAAAGAGATGCCTCAAACTGTCCTTTCTGCCTCAATTCTGACTTCATTTTACGTATAAATCACACCACAGAAATAAGTTGAATTGTTAGCTTCATTTGAATGTCCAGAAAACACAACACTTTGGATTCCTCAAAAAATAATACGAACATACATTTAAAAAACTATAATGAATATTTCTTCAGTGTGCTTTGATCTCCCTCCAGTTTCTATGTGTGTTGGAGCTTAGATATGCAGGCTTAGCTGGTGGTTTGAAACTGTCAAAGTTGAAGCCTAAGCCAGTTCAATAATAAGAAGTTTGTTCAATCCATAATTCTCATCATTCCTTCAGACTTTTTCAGCGTATTTTTCCTATAAAGCCCACATATAAAATGTTACAAAAATGTTTACTTTTAATAAGATGAATTCATTCCAACCATCCAAAGAACATTTGTTACAGGTCGTTTCATTTGAGTCTTTAAATGTACCAAAAAATTATCTTCATTTCCTCTCTTCAGTAGAGAGTTTGTTTGTGTAAATCTTTATAGAATGGAATGCTAGTACCCTTATTATTTCCATTTATTTTCAGGATAAAGAGCTTCAAGTAGATGCATGCCTCAAAAATAACACAGATAACTTCTGGGTCAGCCTGCAGGATCGTTGGGTTGCAGAACAGAGGGTTAGGGTAAGTTCAAAGGTTTACGCTACAAGTATAGATCAGAAGCATTTCATGATGTAATTTTCATACAATTGAGAATATGGTAATGATGAAAGCGTTTTAATTCCATCTCACAGAGGCTGTTGAGGAAGGACAGATATTGTACGTGGTCTCTCCATACTTTTTCTGATCTTACATCACCACTGTTCAGTGTCAAGTCACACAATCTCTTGATCGATGCCTGTGAATAAAGTTTGAACTTTTAGTTAATAAGTGATGGAAAATAGAAGACATTTATTTTCAATTTTTTTCTTTTATTGGTGTTCATATTACACTGCATGTGTAAAGATGGTGAGATTTTAGGATAGAAATGCTGAACTGTAGCATTGTCTCATGAAAAATTTCAAATTGCATCCTGTAACTGCCATCAAGTGAATTTATGGAAAGGAAAATATTAATTTAAGACTTATTCTTCTTATAATGAATATGTTTGAGAAACTTCTTAGATTTCTAAAAATATCTATTGGTATTAGTTTAAATTATGTGTAGGTATTTGTGTGTGTGTGTGTGTGTCTGTGTTGTGTGTATACATGTGGATATATTGATATGTGCAGGTGCCCTCAAACGTATCAGATCCCCTGGAGCTGGAGTTACAGAGGGCTGTGAGCCACCACATGTGAGTGTTGGAAACTGAACTGTAGTCTCCAGAGTAGTCGTAAGTGCTCCTAATTGCTGAACCCCTATTTCTTAGATCTTTTTCTTAAATGTCAAAATCCACTTTGTAATAATAATATTTTTAAAATTTCAAGTTAATACACTGAAGTTTTGGGACAGTGAACCAGTTATCCAAAGTCCTTCAATAAAGAACAAAAGGTAGCTGGGCAGTGGTGGCGCATGCCTTTAATCCTAGCACTTTGGAGGCAGAGGCAGGCGGATTTCTGAGTTCGAGGCCAGCCTGGTCTACAGAGTGAGTTCCAGGGCAGCTAGGGCTATACAGAGAAACCCTATCTTAAAAAAAAAAACAAAAAAAACAAAAAAAAACCTCAAAACCAACCAACCAACCAACCAATCAAACAAAAAGAGAATGAAAGTTAGAGAAATAATTTTTTTACTTTATGAATAAGAAATACTAAAAAGAAATACTAACTCAGGAGATTAAAGAATGACAGGAACTTAAAGCTAAGAATCTTGGCACACCCCTGTGATACCATCCCAGGGAGGTTAACCTTGCAGGAGAAGGGGTTTCAGGGCAGCCTGGGTGCTAGGCCCTATCTCATAAACCAAGAAGGAAAAGAACAAAGGAGGAGGAGTTAAGGGGAAAGAAGAGGGATAAAAAGGAGAACTGCATTTTGTTCTTATATATCACGTCCTAAACACCACATTAAAAAAAGGATTTAATTTTGAATCATGTGTGTAAGTATGTGTCTCTGTATATTTTAAACATGTTTTAGTTTTTTGATAAAATTACAAAAAAAACCCCAACCAAACAAATAAACTCTATCACCGTTAAAACAGCCACATTATTTTATACTCCTGGTTTGCAAAATCAATCGTTAGATTAAAAATTTCTCACAAGAGTAATAAAGAGAGGATTTGTCTCCCCTCTTTTTTTTTTTTTTTTTCTTTATGATTGGTGCAACATTCTACACCCTGCAGATGAAAGGAGTAGTACTTCCTTTCTCATGCAATCAAAGCTCCCTGAGTGCTTGGGTTCAACTGACCAGGATGTGTCTCTGTCTCCAGTGATGCAGCCGCTATGCCAATCTTCCCAGCTGCTCTTGACCAGGCCAGCCCTCCCGGGGCCTCTCAGCTGATCAGCACATCAGTACATTCCCAACACCAAACTTCCTTTTCTCTCAGTACTAAGAAGAATTCCGCCTCCCTCCAGAACCTCACGCCTCCTCCTCAGACAGAGGCAGTATTAGGAAGGCTGCTTTGCCGATCCTTTCAAACCAGAACCTGCTCCAGTCTGTTTCTTGATCTTTATAATCCCGGATGTGCGTTTGATCTCTACGGTCTTGACAGAACAAACGGCTGAGATTCTTACGCTGGGGGCGGTGGGGGGGGGGGGAGGAAGCTGTATTAATTGCATTTTCACTTTACACCCAGAAGACAAAAGTTCCATCAAATTAAAAATTGGCAAATAGTGTTGGAACTAGGTGGGTCTTGTTAGCACAGGTCATTTTAAATATTATGTATGGTCAAGTATCATTTTTGTGTCTTACTGTTCTTTAAGGTCTAGAAAAGTGTAACTAGATTGCTTTGATTTACACCCAGATTCCATGGATAGCTTTTTAAGCAAAACCAAAACAAACCAACCCCCACAAACAAACAAAAACAAACCACAATAGAACAAGCTGTAAAAATAGTAGAGGAAGAGGGGATATATCTCAGAATATATTCACGGAATTATTTAGAATGAACCTGATCAAACAAAATTGTGAACCGCTTTCTCTAAGGAAGCGTGGAAGGATGTTTACATTCTTAACTTTCCTTCTCATCTCGATCCAAGGCTGAAGACTCCGAGAGTTAAAGGTCAGCTGCGTCTCCGTCACAGAAACTCAGTGTAGAATTAAGAATACCACTGGGATTGAGAGGAAGTCGGTTCAGTGAGAATGTGGGAAGCGGGGGAGAAAAAGAGGATGCGAAGCAATAGCATCAAAACGGAGAATGATTCCAGATACCTAACGTCATCGAGCTGAAGGCTGATGCACTTCAGGCCGTGACTCACCCAGGATTGCCATCAGAGGGACGTGTGGAGCTTACCCACTTCCAGTGTGCCACACCCTGCTGTGTAGACCAGACTCTTTGTAAGTGGGACATGAGCATGAGTCTTAAGAGTTAAGAACTCCCACCAGTTATTCTGACGCACGCTTTAGCATAAGAACCGCGTTTGTATTGCAACCCCTACTTCCAGCAAGACTCACTACCCAAACAGAACGGGTCCAACAACAAAAAGCTCCAACTCGGGGCCATCCTTGGGGAATTTCGTACACTTATTTCTGTAGGCTCAAGATATGTTGATCAAAGTTGGCAAGCTCCTTTCCTAGATCTTCCTCCCTGTCAGGTAGCTGGGACCCTGGCTAGCAAAGATGCCTGAGAATAATAAGTAAGTCTGGCTTCTGGGCTTGAGTGATAAATCCCATCCCAGTGTTCCAAAATTGCAAACACCAGGTTCTTCTTGTAGTACCATTCTCTACCAAGATTAGACTGCGTACTTGTTCTCCTGGCTGCCTTTGGCCCTAGGCCAGTGGTTTTCAACTTCCCCAATGCTTTGAATCTTTAGTACAGGTCCTTATATTCTGGTGACCCCCCAACCCTAAAATTATTCTTCTTATTGCTACTCCATATCTGAAGTGTTGCTACTGTTATGAATTGTAATGTAAATATCTGTATTTTCAAATGGTCTTAGGTGACTCCTGTGAAAATGTCATTGACCCCCAAAGAGGTTATAACCCACAGGTTGAGAACTACTGTCCTAGTTACTTTCCTAGTTACTTTTCCTACCTAGTTACTTTTCCTACCATACTTACTTCATCAACATGGCCTCTTAGAGCTTTCAGCTGCACCCTTTTATCAAGTACACACTGAAATTCTGGATCTCAGTTTAGATTAGGGGAATATCCTTAGAGTGATTCTTGTAAGACCAATACCCTTTCCCTTAAGTCACCTAGAATCTAGCTAGGCCAATCTAGAATCGCATGGTCCTAGATTAAAGGAGTTGGTAAGTGCTGACCCTGTAGATATCCAGAAAATGTATTAATGTTTGCATTTCCAACTCGGAGGCCTAAGTTCCATTCTGATGGTCTACATGTTTAAGAGAAAGAAAAGAGGTTGAAATGTCATTTAAGCAGAGTATGCATTCACTCTCAGCTCTCCAATCAAAGGCCTATTTGAAAAACTCCAAGTGTTGAACCAGCAGGTAATGAGTGATCTTGCTCTTGGCCTCCTCTTGGGGCTCCCTCCCTTATGCCAATGCCACACTGCTTGCCAAGGTTTTTTCATCTTTACAAGCGACCAGCCCCAAACTGTGTACCACATTTTGTTCTTCTCTCCTCTTTCTAATCTCCTACAACAAGCCTACCAGCAAGCCATCTATCTAAATGTACTGAGTTTATGAGCTTCCTTCTGTCTTCATTGACTACAGTGCAGGCTGACATCATGTCTTCCTGAGACTAACATGAGAAAGAACAGTTGACTTTTTTATATATACCTGTGTACCCTGTAAAATTTTTTTATATCATGCTCACCTTACTTTCAAACCTTTTATGGCACCAATTTGGGACTGCTTGGAGTTTAAATCCAGTGTTTGAAGAAGAACTTCAGGTAGGGTTTTCTAGACATAGATTCACTTTCCCCTACTCACCACCTCCACCTAGCCCACCAGCCACTGGCCCTGGTACAGGTGTCATGTGAAGTCAGACCCCACCCCGTCCACCGAACCTATGTGGGACTGCTTGGAGATTAAACCTAGAGCTCCAACAATACTTTTAGCTACTCTAACTATCAGGCTGATCTTCAGCCAGTTTGAGTCTGAACCCTGAAACCCAGAGTGGTGCCAAAACTGAAAACCAAACATCATTGAGCTAGTCTGCAATCTGACAAACTGGGCCAATATCAGACAAAGCCCCAAATACCCAACCAATAGAAGCAATACTATATATATCCACACTGAGAAATGTTTCCAACATTCTAACTCCAGATGCCTAGATCCTATCACAAAATACAAACATCAGCAACCAAAACAATATGCCTCTTCAAGAAACTAGCATCCTTATTGTAATATTCTCTGCAAAAGCAATTTATCTGAAGTACATGACAAAGACTTCAAAACAGCAATTATGCATATGTTCAAGGGCCATAAAAAGGATATGAACAAACACCTCTATGAAGATTGTGAAAACCCAAACAGTGGAATGAAATAATGAAATGAATTCAAGGTCTGACCATGGAATTTGACAAAAAGATAGAATTGCTAAAGAATGGCCAAACTGAGACAAAACTCAAAATGAAAAATTTAGGAAGTCAAGCAAAAAATATCCAGCAGAAAAACAGGTAAGAGTTTCAAGTATTGAAGACAAGCTAAAAGAAATAGATCAATCAGTTAAAGAAAATATTAAATCTAAAAATATTTAGGAACAAAACATCCAGGAAATCTGGGACATCATGAAAAGACCAAACCTACAAATAGTAGCCAAAAAAGAGAAGAAACCCAAGTCAAAGGCTTTAACCTAATCTCCATATGCTTGTAAAATGTATCAACAGAAAGTGAGATATCAGAGAACACACAAAACCATGGAAGCTAAACATGAAGGGAGGGTCAAGGCAGAAATCAAGAAGGAAACTAACTTAAAATTGAAAAATTGAATGGGAATAAAAAGATAACACATCAAAATGTCTAAGAAACAATGAAGGCAGTTCTAAGAGTTCAGGGCACAAAGTACCTACCTACACCTACACACACACCTACACACACAGACACACACACACACACACACACACACACACACACACTGGAAAGATCTCATATTAATAACTTAAGGATACACTTTAAAGGTTGGAAGATAGAACATCCGAAAAAGTAGACAAGAAAAAAAATAATCAAATTTATTGCTAAAATTGATGAAACAGAAATAGTAACAACAACAAAGGAAAAAAATAAAAAGATCAATAGAATTAAGTTAATTCTTTGAAAAAAATCAACAAAATTGACAAATCTTTAGCCAAGATAAGACAAAGAAAGACAGAGAGGATTCAGATAGCAAAATTAAGGATGAAAGGGAGAGCTCACAACAGATCCTGAAGACATTTAGAGACTCATAAGGACAGAACATAACTATCTGTATTCCAGCATATCGGAAAACCTAAAGGAAGTGAATTCTTGATATACATGCTCTAACAAAGGTAAATCAAGATGAAATAAATAATTTAAACAAACCCATAACCTTAGTGAAATAGAAGCATTAATTTGAAATCTCCCAATTGAAAAATGCCTGGAGTCTGATGAATGTAGCATAGAATTCTACCAAAATTTATAAGAGAAACTTATTGAAGGAACTTAGATAGTTCTCTCTATATCTTTAATGAAGCCATTATTACCCCAATACCAGAACCGTACAAAGACTCAACAACAACCAAAATATTATAGGGCTCTGGAGTGGCCTGGAGAGAGACACCCACATGGTTACCCAGGGTCCCTGGTAGGTGTCAGTCACTATGCTGAGTGACTGAGTGATAGAGAGATGGGAAAGAGGGAGTATAGCCAAGGAGAGACAGGAGAGAAAGTGAAGCCAAGTGGTTCATGCATTGTGGAGAAAGGTGGAACCGGAGAAGCTGTGACAGTCAGACACAGGCAGATATGAGGAGCCTGCGCAACCACCTGGGGCCATGGTGATGTTTGGCTCAGGCTGCTGCCTGTGGGTCATGTCTGGGTCAATGACTCTATTGCAGCTTGGATCTCTGCTGATATCTATGGCCCATGGTATCACCAAAGGCATATGGATGTCTCGAGTCTGGGCTGCTGCCTGAGATCATGTCAATGCCTGAGTACTGTGCTGAACTGCCCTGCCCCAACACATTTGGGAACATGGCCCTGCCCCTGCATGAGCAACATGGGACTACTGGCAATGGTGGTGTGGGTATGGGACACATGGCTACTGTGGAAGAGTACAGGAAAACTGGCCTTATTCCTGACCTGGGCAGCACAGTTGAACTGACCTTGATGGCATGGGTGCCAGAGAGCTGGTGGACTGACCAATTTAGCCCTCACCTAGGCCCAGATCCAGGGCTCTGAGTTGGCCCACCCCAATATCTACCCCACCTATGAACTGCTAGAGCACATAAAAGGGCAGGTCTTCCAGAACCAAAGTTTCAGGTTCTCCATGACACACAAGGCAGCAACAGGATATCCAAGAAGAGACCCAGTGAGGATCCAGTATTTTTTTTTTAAGATTTATTTATTTATTATATGTAAGTACACTGTAGCTGTCTTCAGAAGCACCAGAAGAGGGCGTCAGATTTCATTATGGGTGGTTGTGAGCCACCATGTGGTTGCTGGGATTTGAACTCATGACTTTCTGAAGATCAGTCGGTGCTCTTCCCCACTGAGCCATCTCACCAGCCCGAGGATCCAGTATTAATAGTGTAGCAAAAGCCAGAGGTCTTGAATCAGACCAATGACTCATATAGTGAATATTTACAAGTAAAGCTTTTTGGGCAAATAGGGTATACTGTGTGACAAGCTATATCACCCTTGGACATATACCCAATGGACTCTACATCTTAGTGAAGAGATACATACTCATCTATGTTCATTGATGCTCTATTTATAATAGAAACTGAAATTTTTAAAATAAAGATTGCCATACATATTCACATGTATATAACCAGCATTTTCTTCCAAATGCAAATGGCTGTGTTCTGGTCTTTCTTTGTCCTTTCTCCCTAAACTCCAAGATACTGCTGCATCATCTCATTGAAAGGGAGCCATTGGTTAAAAAACCCACCCGACAATTACCCCTGGAGTTTCCACAGACATGGGAACACCACTTCCTCTTTGGTCTGCAATAGATAAACATCTCTCTTAATATATGAAGCATTTAAGTTTACTGGCATTTTAAAGACAAAAATAAACAAACGAAGGAATGGGCGATATTTGTGAATTCTCCACAACGTTAGCTCTCGAAGTTTGAGTCTCAGAGCTCATCTGTAAATGGAGGACAACCATGCTGAATTTGTTGGATGTAAAAGAAGAAGAAGAGGAGGAGGAGGAGGAAGAGGAAGAGGAGGAAGAGGAGGAAGAAGAAGGAGGAAGGAGAAGGAGAATAATAAATTGCAACCCTTATACTGTGCTGGACACATAGTAGTTATCTTTTTCCTGTGACAAACTTCAGTAATATCACAAAGTTAGAGATTAAAATGGAAGTGTATCCTTGGGGGGTATTTCACATAGCAACGCAGGGTCCTAATATGCTTATTTAAACTGTCATATAGTTGATGATCATTGTTTATCTTCCTATTAGATGTCCAAGGATATATTTGGCTTTATTATGAATTCCAGTTCTTAAAACCTTGCGGGGAAGCCTCAGTAATGTAGTATGTCTAATACAAGCTCTGTTTTGCTTATTTGTTCTAAATGGCTTCTAATCTCCAGCCCACGATTCAGCACATGATTTATTTGCAAAACCTTCAACCAGAGCTAGAGTTCTTCAAGTCCCAAGGATACACAAAATCCTGCCAGCACATCACTCTGGGTCAACTCTTCTGATGTGAGTTTGATTTTGGTGTGTTTGTCACTTGTGTTCAGAAAAATACATAGTTATAGATCATATTTTCCAGTGACAGTTCTTTCACTTATAAGGTCTACCACCGAAAATTAAAACATCACTTATTGACTAAAGTGCTACGCAGATTAGAAATTAAATCTTGAAGACACGATTCCTATATTATTATCATTTCAGAAAGTTGTATGATTTTTCTGAGTGGTCCTAGTGAACTCAACAGGCCCATGTTTTGAATATGTAAGCCTATTCTGTGGGAATAACATGAATCACACCAGGTTGCCCACCATTTCTATCATTTACATAGTAGGAAACAAAGCTCTCTTTGCTATGTGATATATATGTGACTCTTCGAGATAACTGACTTGTGATGATTTTAGACATTTATTTAATTTTATGTTCTCACTAAGAGACAATGCTAACTGAAAAAACCCCTCATTTTAACAAAACATAAATAGAATTCTAAAATTTTAAATTTCCCCACTCAGTCTTCAGTATTTTTTTTTTATTTTTTTATTTTTTTTGGTTTTTCGAGACATGGTTTCTCTGTGTAGCCCTGGTTGTCCTGGAACTTACTCTGTAGACCAGGCTGGCCTTGAACTCAGAAATCCGCCTGCCTCTGCCTCTCAAGTGCTGGGATTAAAAGGATGCACAACCACTTCCTGGCTTCAATAAAAAGTTTTAAAAAGGGTTTTTGACTTTCAGAATAAAATTAATGTACTATAAATGCTATTCACCTCAATCAATTTTACCCTTTTAAATACATGAGCTCATTAGAGTCTGAATGGGGTAGACTTTCATACAACTTGTGAATGAGATCCTGAAATGTTAAAACCAGATTAAGAATTGAACGAAAAAGAGTCAAAACACAAAATAACAGAGCATCTAACTCCCCTGGACTTAAGCGTGCAGAGCGTGCTGGCCGTGTGGGCGCAAATCCAAAAGATGAGCGAGTTCAAGTGGACGGAGTGGGCACTCAAGGCCATCCGAGGGGACCTAGGGCATGACATCCCCTCCCAACACTGACCTAGTCAGAGGGAGACCGATGATCACAGCTCATGTCTTGTTCTTCTTTCCGCTCCTCTTTTCAAATCCTTTTCTATTACACACCGCGAACCAGTCAAAGGTTAAGGGAGTTCCCCTCATTTCAGTGAAGTCAGCAGTGTGGTGCTCTAGAAATATGGAGACATTTCAACCAATGTCTGATAATTTGTTAGCAGGTTGCCCTGCCTCCCCATGTTAATGACGCATCTCAATTCCTTAGTCTTCAGCCAATGACCTTTGCCCGCTCTGGATATTGCTACCTCCTTCCCCCAAACTATCTAACCCTTGACTCACCCCGATTAAAATTGATCCGTTTCCCCAAAGGTGATCCTGGAATGTGTCATCATTTGGCCACCTGAAACCCTGTTCAGCAACTCTGCCCCCTCTGTCCTCTTGGGCCTGATGACCCTGGGGAGAAGAGAGACTCTCATGTGAGGAGCTACATTTTACTTCTAGGTCCAAACCAGTATTTTCTGTACTTTCTGCAGTGCAGTATGAAGTTAGTGGAAATGAGTTGTCATGTGTTTGTGTGTGTATGACAAGGCCATTTTTTTTATTTGTTTGTTTTTTGAAAATTTGCTGAAAAAAATTATATACACACATGGACTCATACATGGTGAATTAAACGGCACAAAGAACCATTGATGGGGAGTAAAGATTAGTTGACTTCTCAGGCTGCCTAAAACTCATCTCGGACAGAG
>JADRCC010573850.1:0-10809 GCA_019843855.1 Hylomyscus alleni | reverse complement strand
GGGAAGAACAGGCAGCTCAGCTTTTGAGGCATTACATTTAGATACAATGAGGATAAGTGTATTAAATATAAAGAAATATAAGATATATTAAATCTTTCCTTACTATAATCAACCCAGGAGAAATGGGACAAGGCACAGAGGAAGGAAGAAATTGAGGGTTTTCGTATTAGAAAAAAGAGCCTCTCCTCAGAGCTCCAGGACCCATGCAGAAGAGGAGGTGGAGAGGTCAAGACAGCTGGAGGTGGTGGGTGACTCCAAGGAAACACATACAACAGGGCTGAGGCACACATGAATTCAGAGACTGTGGCAGCACACACAGGATCTGCACAGGCTCTAGCCACACAGTGCTGCAAAACTCCAGCACTAAGAGGGGAAGTGAACAAGAGCCCCCAACTGATTGTAACCAGTTTTATCCAATAGTGTATCACTGAGTGTACCAGCCATGCTTCAGGGCAGGCCCCATACCCCGATGGCCAAACAAAAAGGATCTCCATGTTGTTTTTCCTGAGCTTGTTTGACTTTGGTACCTTTTGTGTGTTTTAGTTGTTTAATTCAATTTACTTGAGGGGGCAGGGACAGAGAAGAGAGAGAATGTGAAGCTGGGTGAGGAGGAGGTAGAGAGGATCCGGGAGGAGTTGGAGTCGGTGGACATGACCAAAACATATTATATGAAAAACATTAATAAAAAAATTAAAGCAAAAGGAAAGGAAAACCTGCTCACTAGCAAGCTGGCAACCCACTGCTGTACTGGGAATGCTGGGAAGCAGTTCTCTGCTCTGTGGCCAGCAGAAGAAAAGTACAACTTTGCATACTATCCAGTACACCTGTAATAATCAGAGCAAGAGTGGGAAAGATGAAGACAAAACCACTCATGTCCCCAAAAATGTTTACAGATAGGCAGGCCTTTTCCAGTAACTACCACTTAGGACAGAGAGACCCTGAATGCACCCAGTATGAACTGCAAGGCTGTTGAAAGTCATAGTAAAAGAAAAAAAAATGAGGAGAAACATTGTTTTAAGATTTTTAATTCATTTTTATTAATTTTTATCTGCATGTGGATCTGTGGAGCAGTGGTTTGTTTGTTTCTCTTGTTTTGTTTTGTTTCTTGGGGGGGAGGGTGCTTCCATAATGGTCAGAGGACTTCTTGTGAAGTCTACTCTCTCCTCCCACATTTATGGGGTCAGCAGGATTAAAAGCAGGCCTCTCGGCTTATATACTCAGGTAGCAAGCCCCACCTGATTGTTTTTTTTTAAGACTTCTGCTACAGGATCTCACATTGTAAGTCAAGGCAGTCTTCCCAGCCTCAGCCTCCCAAATGGTGGCATTACAGGATGGATTCAAAGGCTCGATTTAATAAAACTGTGTAGGGAAAAGTAAACGCATACGGTCTTTTCCCTGCAAAATAGCTTCATATGCTAGACTATTAGAAAACATCTTCTTTATCCAATGAAAACAGAGGGTGTGGGGGGAGAGGGAGAGAGAGGGAGAGATTACCAGGAAGGGAAATCTGTAAAGAAGGACCCAGTTCCCTAATGAGCCAACATCTTAGTCAGTGGCTGTAGTTGGTCCCACAAGCAATGCCACATTCCACATCCTGAATATCACACTAAGAACACAAGGATGAGTAAGACACATCCCCATCTTATACAAGAGCCCCTGCCTAGAGTCACACAGCAGCAATGTGACTACGAGCAAGGTGCCACTCGACTAAGAGAGGCCATCTGTGCTCTTGCCCTCAGTCCAGAAAGTCCTGTGCTCTTAAAGCCAAGGAGCTGTGTGCAGGCCTGGGCTATCCTGTGCCTTCATATGAAAACTCTCCAATCCTAAAAGAAGCTCATTTTAGCTCCCAAGACAATCAACAGTCACTTCCTGATTTTATTAAATATTTTTGTCTTTTTTCTAACTACTGTAATCAGGATAATGCTTAGTAGAATGCCTTCAACATTACTGGTGTCTCAAATAACAAACTACGTTTTACTTAAAAAAAGAAAAAAAAAGGTTAAATAACAAATGAACTTAGACTGGAGAAATCTCTACTGACCACAAAATTGCTTTCAATGACCCTCAAAGCTATTTTACTACAAAGGCCCTCAAATTACCAATATGTAAATTATCTTCATGCCAGAAATGTACCAAATATTCTAAGATTCATAGTGCTTAAAAATATTCACCCAACTGGGATGATTTCAGATTAAAGAAAATAAGAACTGCGTAATTATATACACTTACCTTGACAAAGAGAAAGCAATCTGTGATTAGAACATAGCAATTAGTTAGAAAATGCTTCACATGGATTTAATTACCCATCCGTCTCCATGCAGCTCAATTACTTTTATCTCATTGCATCAGTAAAAGATTTCTGCCGGAGGCAACTGCCAGTCATGTATTTATAAGGCTTCTAGACTTTACAGTGAATACATTATTGCATTTGGGCACATGTGCTAACGTTACAGTGTAGAGACATTCTTAATTTTAGGTTTCCAGTTTTAGCTCCTGATTATCTCATTCCTTTTCAAGAGTCAACTACCATCCAGATTGCAAACCCATGGCATCACAGCTGCCTTGGAGATGCTGTTGACACACACAGTACCTGTTTATTTTAGCCCTTGAGAAGCTAAAGTGAAAAACCCCAAACTTACCTTATTGCTCAAGAGCAAAGAACATAGTCCTCCCCACCCAAGGTTAAGCTAGATGTTGAGAATGAAGGTGGCCTCTTTTTCTGCCAAGGCTAACCAAAGTTTCCATTTCATTCAACTCTGCCCTTTGAAAAGGCAATGGTCTCCTGGAATAGAATTCATAAAACAGACAGAAAGATAGCACCCTCCATTTTTCCTCTATTTGTTATGAAAGACCAGCCCACAAGGCTTTGACTCCATGATCCTTTGACAACTCATGCTCAGTGTGGCTGGGGAATCACTTAATGGACCAGAGAGTTTATCACCATCTCATTTGCCTGCAGGCTTCTGTCACACAATGAAACTCATCAGCACAAGACACACCTAGCAAAGAGCCTGGCTCACACAAAGTACATATATAAATGGATATATATATACTCATATATATATATATATATATATATATATATATATATATATATATATATACTCTTTGCCCCACAGCCTTGGTGGAACCTACAAAGATTGTACAAACCCACTAAAACACAGGCCTCTCAGAAACTAAGAAGAAAATATATCTCAAAAGGAAATATCTTTGGCTTTGGTTAGAAACTACCTTTCCTTAAAAATCAGTTTTTATAACTCCAGAACTTGGTAGTAAAGTTTGACCATACTGTTGTTTAGAACCAACATAGGTGATGCCCTTCTACTGAGGAAAGCCAGTCTTGGGCTTTCCAAGGGGTCTTATGTCATTTCCACTGACAGAATTCCCAAGAGCCTACCCATAGGTAGGTCTCAAGGTCATCAGGAGTCTGCCCATCTTTCCATCTCTGCCCAAGTCCAAGATCCTTCTGCTTAAGCTTAAATATAAACAAAACTGAAATGTCTAGGGTCCCCACTCCCACATTTTCTTTAATTCCATCTCTTATGCTTTGGCATACAAGCCTTGAGAAGTTTCACCAGGAGTTTGGTGGCAAGGTTTAGCAACTGTGATGGTCCTGTTGTGTGTTTTAGAAGGTAATGTAAGTTTCTGGTTGTAAGTTCAGGATTGAAAATTTCCCTACTGAACTACAGTGATTCCCCTCAACCCTAGGGGAAGATTTTTTTTTTTTTTTTTTTTACTCCTATAAACCTTCAGATATTTCCCTCTTGAAGTTAGTTGCCATTTACACTAAGATTTCCTTTTCCCCCCGATTATTGATTCCTAAAAGAAATAAAGGCTCCGGACTGTTGTATGTAGCTTAGAAATAGTTCATGCATTTCCATGTTGTGTAAATCATGCTACATTTGAAGAAACAAGGCAGAGAGAGAGAGAGACAGGAATGATATCAGACAGGATTTAATGGTTTTGAGTGGGCACTTTGTAAAGCACAGAGGAAAAAAGAGTCCCTTAAAGTCTGAGATGTGTATCAAAATATGTGAACATAATACATACTACCAATGCTCCCTTCCCCTGGCTGAGCTACATCTGCAGTGATGTTGTTTCTCAAAAAAGTATGATCAGCAAGAATGTTTTTTCAAAATCCCAAGGCTTCTGTGGAATGAACGTTGCTAGGTAGTCAGAAATGAGGTCATGAGCAGATGCTTCATCAACATCCAACAGTATCCCTCACAACTATCGACTAGTTCACAGGAAGAAGAAGGTAGTTTTGTCTGAGCACCTCCTCTCTTTCTTTCTTGTTAGGCAGAGGGATGGACACATTAGTATTTCCTATGGTTTGGTGTAGATAATAGGCATAGTGACATTGGGTTGTTAGAGTAACAGTCAATTTGCCAATAAAAGTCTCGGCCTGGGACCTGAAACTTGGCACAGGGCCAATAATTAGCTACAGTAATTCTTCAAAGATAAATAACTTCAAAGATGAACTGTCACTAGATAAACAGTGCACAGATGTCAATAAAGGCCTACACCCTTATGTCCTTTAGGAGAGTGACCCACACTATAAAGGGTTTTGTGGTAGCCTGAGTGACAGCTCTGGATATACCACTACTTACCACTGAAGGACTCTAGAATTTGTCTTAACTAAGTTTCCCCAGATGTGATATCAAAAGAATTCTAACATCTTGGGGTTTCATATAATTAATAAATGACATAATCTACAGACAGAAAGCAATTTGTATTTTCCCTGGCCCATGTAAAACAACAGAAGAGCAGTATTGGGTACGGATCTGTCCCATGTTTCAACGTAAGTTTTCTTTGATGGACCATGAGGAAAAAAAAAAAGAAAAGTATTTGCTAAGGCATTTGAGCTACCCTGGAATTTCCATTTGGAGAAGAAAGCTACTCTTTTGTCAGTAAAGTTACACAAAAGAGATAATTGTGGCATAGCCTATTCAGACCTATATGCAGAAATCATCCTATTTGCAAATGGGAACTACCCAAGCGCAGAAATGGGACTAGACGTGTGGCTGTAAAAACAATAAAGTTAATTAAAAGAAAAAAAAATACTTTTTATAGAGTTCAAATCCAAGTTAATTTTTTTTCAAATTCACATTTATGGTGTTAACAGTCAAGAAGTTAAAAAAGCAATGAAATAAATGCTTTAAAACCACTACAACTGACTTCTCTTAAATAGCTTTCATTAGTTTGGTTTGAATCTTTTAAACTTGTTAAGTGTTTTCAAAATGAGATTTGTTGTTGAACACAATTTCCCTTGGAACTTTTTGGTCAAGCAAATGGTCCCAGAGATCACTCACCCTTTGGATCCAAAGAACTGCAATCAATGTGTGAAGAAATGCACCAGCAAACCAGAGACAGGTTAAAACAAAAGCAAAACTCTCAGAGCATCTGAGCAAGCAATGAAACCACAAACCAGCAGGAGGACTTGACCCATTACCAAACTTAATGGTGAGCAGTGAAAACTGCCATCTCAGACGCTTCAAGGAGGAGGAACACCCACGACTGGCCTGGGAGGAAGGTAGGTGGCAAATCTACACCTGTAAAGCTGGCAGAAGCCAAAGAATTCTACATCAACCTGCATCCATGCTACTTCCAAAAATCAACACTGCCCATTTTGATGATTGTGAACTTAAATAAAAAGCCAAATATGAGGCAAAAGTAAAATCAAATGTGAAAGGCTTATATTAAACAGGAGATGACCAGTCTGCTTTTGAATGAGCTTCACTGTTACTGCATCATGGCTCTCACTTCACTATGGCAGATCTGTTCTCTAGTGTCTTTCTTCTTCCTACACTGACGACTGTTCACATCTCCACAGTTAGCCTAGATTGCCAGGGAGAATGAGCCATCCCTATATCAACCTAGAACAGATCCTGAGTACTCCAAAGAACAAAAGGGGACAAAAAGGTGAAAATCACACCCACTAAATGTTGCATTTGAGGGGGAGAGGGGCGGTTTCAAGCATGCAGTGCCTACCAGAAACTCAGGAGTATCAGAAGGCAAGCATACACTGACAATAAGAGTGCAATCCAGGGTGAGGAGATATTAATACTTAAAGATATACAGACTATTGCCTGGCTTCAAAGTTATTCTCCTCAGACATATATGGATCTATGTCTTGGAAGACAACATCCAAGAATAGGAGAAAGCAAGAACTCAGGTTCACATAAATTCTAAGACGAACAAAAAAAAATTCCCGAAATTTTTTTCATATCCAGGTTTTTGATATCTAGTTTGTGAAGGAAAAAAGGAAATCCCAGAGACAGTCTTCCAATATTGTTTAACTTTAAATAAACTCCCTATATTGTGGAAAGAAGCCTCAACCAGTGCACTTAGTTTAAGTGCCTTAGTATAGACATTTCCTTTGAAAAGAATGGAAATCACAGCTTTCATTTGGTTTAAGGTAGTTTATAGCTCACTGGAAGGACAACTATGAGGAACTGCTGGACTAGAAATTAAAATGTGGTCTTTTAAGTTTGCTTAATAAACCAGTTTGTAAAATGAAGGTATAAAAGTATACAATATTTTTGTTACTTTTAACTGAGTTTCTTCATGTCACCACTAAATATATGTTAAAGAATTATTACAGAAATGCTCTGTTTCATTACTGGCCTGCCCATCCTCCTCCACAGTCACACATTCTGCATGATGTAAAACAGGTACAAGTGAGGGTGAGAAATATTGATTGGGAAGTGCCTTGATCATTATTAGAATTAGAATTTCCATGACCTGGGTCCTGCAAAGCTATCATGAAACACTTCATGAATCCAATGGTTAAAGCTAATTTTTTATTAGATATTTTCTTTATTTACATTTCAAATGATATCTCCTTTCCTGGTTAAAGCTAATTTAAGATCTTCAGAAATAAAAATATCCCCATCTATATAAAATGCAAGCTACCTGCTCAGAAAACCAGGTAAGACTAGCCAGACAAATGATACAGAAAAATAAATGTTCTTCTAAGACTGTAGTTAAAATTAACAGATACATATTTTTATTCAATTAAGTTACTGCAATTAGAGATGCACACTTCTCAGTTGAAGTTGGGACAAGACAACTCTCTGGGGGAATATCACCATCATTTCTTGATTCTGGTTTATTAGTTACTACGACAAACAAGGCAACACAGAGAAGGAAAAAACAAAAGACAAAAAAACAAAATAAACAAACAAAAAAGAAGCACACAAGTCTCTCTTAACGTTCAAAGGGACCTAGAATATAATTTTCAAAATACCTTTCATGTTTGCAAACTCCAGGCTCTAGAGCACATCTTGCTACCCAACACAGGTCAAAATTCCCCCTCATCTTTGCTACTGTGGTTAAAAATTGATTAAAAGGCAGTATCAGTGCAGATGAGGTATGTTCCTCCAGTTATTAATCGGCAATACAACTGTACATGTCTGGGTTAGCACTCTCCACTGCCCTTGTAAATGGATTTAGAATGGGAGGTGCTAGAGCATGCAGCCTTCTGGCAGACAAAGGTTTTGGAAAGCATGACTGGGGAATTGTTGTTTCCTTTGGTTCTTAGCAGACATTGTGAACTTTCTTTGAAAGCAGACTAAAAATTCACAAGAGGATACCCTGCCTTCAATTGAAGAAATGTTTAAAATGACCCCCGTATGCCATTTTAATGTATTCTTCCCAAAGACTACCATAAATATTTAATATAAGATAGGTGCTGTTTAAACACAATGAATAGCTAGGAAATTAAAGTTGGCTGAGGGATTACACTGTATACAGAATACACTGTAAATAATCATGAGGAAAATGCGAGCAGCATTACTTTATCTCACTTCTCTTGACATTTCTGAAAGAATATTCAAAAGACAATAGGAAGGTCAGCTTAATTGACATCAAAGAGTGACTAACTCTATTCTTGGTCCATGCTTAGGGAGTCTATTCATTCCAGATAGGCCATTCACAAGCTAAAGAAATGATTCTACCCAAGTGGACATGAATGAACTAATTAATTTATTGGAGTTTCTTGCAAAAGCATAAGTGAGTCAGACCTTCTCAGCAAGGAAAACCCACCAAGGCCCAGGTAGCAAATAAGAAAAGCTGCATCCCTGACATCCCCAGCCCACACAACTGTCCATATCCTACATAATCTGGTATAGCCCAAGATCATGTGCAACTGAGGCAGGATGACAGTTAGCTGGGAGTTAGGGCAGAGGGCAGTAAAAGCCTGGGATATTAGATGAGGGTAGACTGTCCTCTCCCCAGGTCTCCTAGAAGAGAATACTGATAACCCTGATCTTGAGAGGGTCTCCTTGCATAGTGTCTCTGTTTTCCACACAAGAGTCATGTGCAAAGCACAGCGCAAAAAAATAACCATGTCTATATCTTGGAACACACTCCACCAAGAGGATGCGACAAAGGATCGAGTCTTCCAGAAGTCTCAGCCTGCCTGCTCATGTTCACAGAGGTCATAAAACCAGACTAGGCTAGTTTAGTTTCTTGTATTTGCTGAGGAGGTGGCACATACCTTTAATCCCAGCACTTTGGAGGCAGAGGCAGGTGGATCTCTGAGTTGGAGTATAGAGTGAGTTCCAGGACAGCCAAGGCTACACAGAGAAAACCTGTCTATAAAACAAAACAAATCAGTTTCTTATATTCAAGCATTCACAGGATTTAATATTGCATATTCTTCCAGAAGACCTCCATATATATTAAGCAACCGAGTCCATATAGTGATTATCAGAAGCAATAAATGCCACATTTATAATTTCTAAGGAAAGATACTACTCTCTCTTTCTTTCGTAGTTCTACTATAACACCCAAGCTGCCTGCTTTTTTTTCTCCGAATACCTACTTAGTCTTCAACTTGCAGTAAGAGACAACAGCTGGTGCCTCTTTCCCTCATAAACCCCAATCTCTTGGTTTTTCCATCCAAATCAAACAATTTCATCTTCTTTTAATTTCTCTCAAAGGTCTCTTTGCCTGACCTATTCCATTGAATTTCTCCAGAGGGCAATAAAATAATTTCTCAGTGCTTAGGTAGTAGACCCCAAAGTAAAGTTCACTCTTACAAGAATAACATATCCTTGCCATAACACAAGTGTGCAGTCCAGATTCTATTTCTCACTGGGTGAGTGCCAAGCCCCAATTCTTAAAACATAAACAACTCTATGATCTGACTTACCATATAGCTACCGATGGTTCTGACCAAGCCATCCACAGCTAACTAACATTCCTTCTTTCTCTTTATGCCAAGAATTTCTCCTCTGCTGATGTCACACACCAATAAACTTCACATATTTTTCATTCCCCTTTATAAATAAAATGCAATGTTGTTCCAGGCTTATAATATATCTGTCAAAAACCATCCTTGAGTAGTTAGCAGATCTCTCTAAACATCCCCAAATATGCAGGGGCTCATCTTACTAAAACTCTTTTTTGTTTCTTTGCTTTCTGACACACGGCCTCTCTATGTAGTCTTGGCTGGTCTGGAATTCACTAAAGAAACTAGGCTGTCTGAGAACTCATAGAAATCTGTCTGCCCCTGCCTCCTCTGGACTGAGACTAAAGGCATGAACCAGCCACTATGTCTGATCCCTAAAATTCTTAAAGACAAGTATGCTGAAGCCCAACAAGGTTTTCTGTGACATCCACATAGCTGACAGATTTCCCCCTTGGTTCTAATCAGGCTATCAGTCCATCAAACTCAAGAGAGGCGCTTCGAGGGACAGCAAACCCATTCTAATCCATATTTCTGGCATTAGTTCTGTTCATTTGCTGTCATTAATACCAATCGACAAGTAAGTCGATTTAGATGATTACAGCATTTTAAGGATCTAAGACTCAAAAACACAGTACATACTCTAAAGATAATATGAACAGACAGTACAACAGGATGTTTCTATAAATCTACAATGTAGCCACATTTAGACGTAAATTTCAAAGGAAGTATACCCTAAAATGAAGCAAAGGTGGCTCTGTAACAGTGTGCTTTATAGTGAGCACATCCTAGAAAACACCGACAGGCACTCACCCAATCAACTAAAGTGCTGGAGATAGAGCAAGTCAGCCTACCCACAAACCAGCATGCCAGTGTCCTCCAGGAGACCTGTGAACACCTTATGCACCTAAGAGCTTATACACAGATTTTGAATTCCTGTTATTTTCTATAATGTTAATTTCTCTGAAAGTGTTCCTTCATCTAACACCACCCACCTGATAAATAACCCTGTATCCAGTGCTCAAATTACCTTAACACATATGCCTTCAGCAGCAGCTATGCACTGACTCCATAAATTAACTTAAAAGGATAAACAGATGCAGCTAAAACATTAGCAAGTGATGGAAAACTGTGTATAATGTAGTATGTGGACATACATACATACATACAGACAGGCAGACAGACAGACACACACACACACACAGACACACACACACACACACACCCATCAAAATTCAACTTTCTCATCCCAATCTTAAGTCAGATTGCCCCCCAAACAGTCAATAGTCCTGGGTGAAAACTAAAAGCAGTCAAAGGAATGAAAGCCTCAGACTGCAGCAATCCACAGGGAATTCGGCAGCCTGGGTAGCATCCCCACCCTTCGCATGGCAGCCTGCCATCTCTCTTCACACACTGACAAGAAATGCATTTCCATGGGACCAAATGCACAGGAACACCGAGGCTCCATATCTGAGCGGGGAGCATGGCTAGGTGAACACTCATCCAATCTCAAGGCAGGCCCTTGGCAGTTTGAGCATGCTCTGAAAGTTCTCGTACCTCCTGGTGGCCATATTTCCAAATCACTGGCTCAGTCAGTACAGATAGGGTTTAACAAA
>JADRCC010573849.1:0-16723 GCA_019843855.1 Hylomyscus alleni | reverse complement strand
CACACACACACACACACACACACACACACACACACACACACACACTGACTGACTGGTAAGGAGTCCATAGGGAAACAGTCTCTGGGTATCTCTGATGGGGCTGCTCATTGGTATCAGCTGGTGGTGTGGACAGGAAGTGGTATGTTTATCTGAGTCACATTCAGCTTAAAGGCACGAGTGTAACTTCAGAAAAATGCCAGGGTCACGCTGTTATCCACTGCAATACTGATGAATATGACTAAGGACTACAGATGCCTTCAGGGACCTCCAGGGAGTTAAAACGCTGCTCACTAGACACAGAAATGGAACAGGAGCCAGAACAGTGTGCACTGGAAGGAAGAAGTGGACACCAATAAACAGCCCTTCAGAAGAGCCTCTGTCATGAAAGACCAGAGAAAGAGGATGCTTCAGAAAGGGAGGAGAGAGACACATCCCTGACAGTCTTTTAAGTACAGATGCTGAATAAGCTGTGTGTCACCTACTTAAAAAAAAAAAATCAGTGACCTACAAAATATCTTACAACCTAAACCCCTGAAGTTACATTTTTAAAGGAGATGAATAAAAACAGACAAACCATGTGCTGTTAGTAGTCATCTATCCTACCTCAAATTACAGGGTTAGGGCTGGGGGTGTAGCTCAGGGATACAGCAGCTTACCTAGAATATGGAAGGCCCTGGGTCTAATCCACAGCCCTGCCAGTAAGTTAATTACATTTAAGACTGCAACAGTTCGTGGAAAAGTTTAACCAAAAATAAATAGAAATCCCCCTGTAATTGTATGCATGCCCATTTTAGAACCAGGACAGCTAAGCAGAGAGAAGACAGAGAAGTTGCTCATGAGAAGCTACAAGCGGCCTCTGCTGCTGAGCCGGCAGCTCATTCTAGCCTTCTCAGGGACAGTCCCTGAGCTTCCTTGGTGAGGACTTACAGGCTTAGCAGGTGAAGGATTGAAGAGTCTCCACCTATTTTAGGCATCTATCACTGTTAGATTGATAAGATAAGTCGACTAGCCAACCTGGGAGAATATGGTCAGAAAATTCAAACCAGATGACATTTTCCACTGGCCCCTGTAGATTCAGAGAGATTAAGAAAGAGCTCTGACGGAGCTTGCAGCCTCAGCACCTCCAAAGGCAGCAGAATTAACATGTCAACAGAATATTTGACAGAAGAACCCGTGGACATTAGCTCTCAGCTGTGGAGGACCTGGTGGTCCACAGACTTAGAGCTAAAGGCATTTAATGCATACTGATAGGTTTCATGGTGAGCTTCTTACTGATGCTTTGAGTCTTGACTTGCTCATCTGACCCAAGAGCAGAAAAATAATAAGAATCCTTTATCTGAGTTAGGAAAAAAAAGTGCCTAAGATTCTGGGCTTTTATTTTTTTTCATATCTTGGAATACTTGTGTGAACATAAAGAGACACTTTGAGAGTGAGACCCATTTATTTGCTTCACCTAAATCCCCTGCACGCTAGCTGATACAACGCTTTGCGCAATCTCGGTCATGAAGCATGGTTTTGCAGCTGTAATTTTCCACTTGTGGCCTTGTGTGAACACGGCTCGAAGAGTTTCAGCTTTGGGAACCTTTGGTAATGCTTAAGGGTGATGCTAGGAAAGAAGCGAAATAATATGGTGTACAATAAAGCAAAACAAACAAAGAAAAACATAATGTTTTCTCATCCTTAGGGAAGATCTAGCAAGATGTAAGCAGCCACGCAAGTGAACAGCAGCATCTCGGAACCACACAACATTCTCTCTGCATTCCCTGGGCCCCAGAGCCAGGCTGTCTGCACCAAGAATCCTACCTCTGTCACAGCAGCTTCTGCTGTGACTTCAACATATTCACTTCTCCATGCCTCAGTTTCCTAACCTTCAAAACAAGCTAGCAAAAAATGATCCCTTTCTTGGTGGATGTAAAAGGGACGGGGGGGGGGGAGGGGGGTGCCTCAGGTCTACAAGTGCTTTGACCAGCAGTAGCTGGTCTCATTTCTCAGAATAAAACATCAGTTTGGTCCTGATCGGCATAGCCAAACAATATGCTGGAGATGGAGTATGCCCTTCTGTCCTTCTTCCCCTCAGTCATGTTCCTGTCAAGCCCAAGTTCCTAACATTCACTTACTTAGAAGCACCCATTAAGAACTTTACAGCTGGGCGGTGGTGGCGCATGCCTTTAATCCCAGCACTTGGGAGGCAGAGGCAGGCGGATTTCTGAGTTCGAGGCCAGCCTGGTCTACAGAGTGAGTTCCAGGATAGCCAGAGCTACACAGAGAATCCCTGTCTTGAAAAACAAAACAAACAAACAAACAAAAAACAAAACAAAAAATGACATGCCTTCCCACCATCATTACAGTGTTCCCTATTTAAGAAATGACATGCCTTCCCACCATCATTACTGTGTTCCCTATGTAGACACTAAAAGCCAACTCTTCCAAGCCTGAGACCTATGAACACAGCACACCAGGCATTTTGTGCTGTATAATGACAGATACACAGGTGTGGAAGCAGGTAGGAGTCATTGTCTATTCCTTTATGAGGATCCTGAGGCTGACAAAAGTGACAGACACACCGGGTAGAAACAAACCCAAACTTCCATTAGCCTCAGAAAAGCTCCATCTGTGTTGATTCTTTGTTAAATCTCTGAGTTTCGGTTTGGGAATATTCCCTTCCTTAAAGAGTTGGGTAACAATGTTTCTATCTCCTTCATACTGACTTCTTCCAGATTTGTTGGTTGAAAGCACACTAGGGGGTCAACTGCAATCCAGGCAAGCTCTGAGAAAGAAACTGGCAGGAAACAAAACTCACTCAGGGATGGTGACAATCCCTGTGAGAAGGGCATCATGCTGTCCTAAATGCAGATGGATTAAGAGATGATAAGTGGGGAACCAACCATTTTTATCTACAGTATTCCACGTGCTGTTAGAATACAGCAAACACTGCCTCTGACTCTAAGTCAACTTTAAAGAAGAGATAAAACTATAATGAGGTTTCCCCCAGGTTAAAGTCAGATGAAAGAAGCTAGCCCCACCCCCTCAGCACACTTTCTGAGAGACATCAAAGGAGGTCACAGACCTCGGAAACTAGGTTGGCAGAAGTTACGGTAAAAGGGTACTACTTTTGGTGTTTTAAAAAAGAAAAAAAAAAAAGATGAACCCAATGGACAGAGAAGAAGCCAGAAGTTTCCCGAAACGTTTTTACCAAAGTCACTGAAGACAACGAAAAGTGTCCTTTGCCAATTGTTCAGACTAGTACAATTCATCATTAAACAAATAAACAAAAGCCAGTGCTAGTGAAAATGTTGCCTAATTGTGATGGACGCTTATGCAGCGCACTCCTAGGATTAATTAAACAGTATCCCAAGGCAATACTCATGAGAAGATGCAAAGATTCAATGGTAACAATTTTATAATATTCATGTTGCTAACAATAGAAAAGAAAACGCCTTGTCTACCAATACGATTTAATCAGATATGTAACATGTTTTAAAAGCTTGTGGGTTACACGTGTAGAGTAACAAGTGGGCATATATGGAGACACCTCTGCTGTCTTCCTCAATCACTTCTTTATCTTTTTTTTTGATACAGGTTCTCTCATTGAACAAGGAACTCTCCAGTGGGCCAGATTGCCTGGCCAGGGGGCTCCCCAGATCTGCGAGTATCTGCTCACCTAGTATGCACAGTGAGCTCTCTACCCACAGAGCTATCTCCCTAACCCCTAATACCTTGATAAAAAGAAGCTCGTTGCTATGAAAAATTGCTCACACTATGTAGCTAGAAGGTACAACCATGTAATAAAACATATGTAGTATGAGTATATTTCTTCAAAATGCAAATATATTCAGAAAACAAGTTATTCATTAGTGTTGCAGGTTAACTCTCCCAAATCTGAAATCCTGGGGACCAAAACTGTTCAGATTTCAGAAAATGTATGATTTGGGAATATTTACAGTCTTCATTGCGTCTCTATAGTCCAAAACTCTGAAGTCTCGAGTCCAGCCTGAATCACTCAGATTTCAGAGGAAGGCTGTGCAGAGGCGCGATGACCTCCCCCCCCACGGTATTCATCTTGCTCGAATGCACAGTTGCTCTCTACCTTTTATTATCTCCATGTACTTACCTTTGTAAGAACGAACGAGCACTGTCTCAATTTTTGAAAGGCATGTTCTAGAAGCAGACCTTCACCATTCCTTCACAATGGTTGTCATGTCTCTCCTCTCATTAGACTGTCAGGTCTATATCAATAAGGCTTGTGGGTCCACAGTTTTTAACTAGTGTCTGTGCTGTTGAAAATGACCTTTAAAAATGAATTACCCTGTTAGAAATACCATCTTAATCTCAGAAAGGATTCCCCAACCTTCTGGGTAATGGTCCTCTCATCCTTTCCCAGCAGATCAACGTGTTTACGGTGAGCATAGAGAACAGGTACCAAGCGCACAAGCCACAGAGGGCCAGCTGCTCCTCAAATACATGATGAGACTCAGCACACACTTTAGTCCCTGCCTGTCTGTACCTTTGGGAGAGTCCCTCCCTGTATTCTAGCAATCTAGAAGCTCACCAACACAACACAAAACTAGCATTCTGCATGAAACAGTTTGGAATCTGATGAATTAAATGGAAGACAGTAAACTTCAATTTACACTCCCCCTTTTTTCCCTTATTTCTTGTCTTTATTCTTTCTGATTCTGTCCCATTTGTTTTTGTTTTTGTTGTTGTTGTTGTTACCAAAAACACAACTGATGGGAACTGTAAATGTTAGGGTGTCCAATGAGAAATCAGAGCAAAGTTTATAATCCTCACTTGAGTGCATACACAACCTTCTGTATTGCTATGTACAAAGCCTCCAGAGAGCTTATACAGCAAGACTCTGTGTCCAAAGCAAAGCAAAAAAGAAGGCATGCTCTTATTTTCCAAGGCTGGTTTTTAACCCTTATTGAAGGAAGCATGTGTGAGCGTTGCCTGTAGGGTACGTGATCACTTCAAATGCAACCCGTGGCTCCTGGTGATAGCTTTGCAAAGCCCTCAGCACACCCTCTAGGGAGACTGTCCTCCTCCAAGAACCCTCTAGTGTGAGTGCACGCCTCTACACTGCAGTCACTAATGCGAAGTGATGCCTCAGTTCTGAGGTCCACAATGGCACTTTAAATCAACCTCAGAAACAGTTCTTTACCTTACAACCCTCCCCACTGATACAGGAGCCATGACTGTGACAGCTCACAAGGAGCGTATTGTAAGTGATGCTAACTAGTAAACAGTATGCTTCAAAGGAGTCTACAATAAGCCCTAAAAGTACTTATAAAATATAATTTCCGTGCATCTCATAGTGAATCTCCCACACAATGAAACCTGACTGCAAGCAATCTTAATATGCTCATACATACATCTTAATGTTAATAAGTGTGCCCTTAGGGACGCAGAATACCAAGAAATTCTGTGTCTTCTTTGAGTGAACAGCATAATGTTATCTTTACTTGGTTTCCATTTGCCCTTCCCAAATACTCTTCAACGTGTAAGTAAACATCTCCACACACCCGAAAAGAAGGAAAAAATACTGAGACAGAAAACCCTAAAGTACAGCAAGCCATCTTACCATTTGGGTTGTTCACGGTTTTGGGGCACTGAAAACTCTGATGACATCCAGCAACGTTTCTTCCAGAGACAAATTCTGCTGAGCAAATGCTGGCTGTTAAAATCAAAACTGCCTCCTGAAGTCAGCCCAGGACAGCATTACTTACACTTTGCTTTGCTTCCAAAAGAGTACTGGGCTGGGTCTGGGGTGCACACGAGTGACGGACAGCTCACTTCTTGTCAGAAGACCCAGAGAAAGTGGGCTCTTGCTGACGCCTGTGTCAGAGCCTCCTGGGCTTTAATCCTGCAGTGACACATCTGGGGAACTATGAACAGGAAACTCAGAGCTGGGCAGAAAGCCAGAAGCGTTCAGCAAACGTGCCAAGCCCTTATGAAATATTAGTACCCTGGCTGCACATGAGCCTCCCACGGTTCCCAAGGCTTTCTCCCCTTGTCTAACCTCACATTAAATCTAGATGAAGCCACTAACATACAGCTGGCCTAGAATTACAGTCCTGCCCTCATTCTTCGAAGACAGAGCCTGGCCTGGGATCTAACCCCACCCCACCCCCAACACACACTGCCATCTTCCAGCCTATCAAAGGGTCTCCAGGCAATGTCACAAAACTTCATTCAGTTCAAAGAGTTTGGATCCAGAACCCTGGTACCTGGAAGCCTGGTGCCCCCTGGGGAGGTAGGGGACTGCTGCAAGGCTTTCTCACTGACTGCTGCTTCTCCTGGACCCTACACTCACGAGAATGTTCTCAGTGTTATAAAAGGGTGGCCTGTCATGCTGGCCTTCACTCTGCTATCACAGGAAGCAAGTAACCTAGCTGCCTACTCCGGGGCGGAGATCCCCTGTCAATTGGCCTTGATGGACGTTCCTGGTTGCTCTCAGGACCCTTCTCAAGAGGTCTTCCTGCAACTCAGAAAGGCTGTCACACTGCCTAGAGAAAACAGTGGGTAAACCTTTGTTTTTTTAAAAAAAATATATTTATTTAGCGTATGTGAGCACACTATCGCTATCTTCAGACACACAAGAAGAGGGCATTGGATCTCGTTACAGATGGTTGTAAGCCACTATGTGGTTGCTGGGAATTGAACTCAGGACCTCTGGAAGAACAGTCAGTGCTCTTAACCGCTGAGCCATCTCTCCAGCCCTAAACCTTTGTTCTTAATTTGAGTGCTTAGATCCCGTTTCTGCCACTTTCTTTCCAGGGGATCCCCCCAGAATCTCCTCCCTCCTCTTTTTCCTTGTCTTCTAGTATTTTCCACCATTCCCCGGAGAACAGGCCCTTTGTCTCTCTGGGATGATTCCCTGGAGAACAGGCCCTTCGGCTCTCTGGGATGATCGCCCTGCTTTCAACTTTATCCTCTCTCTGCAAGGGCTGGAGGGGATCTGGGTCAGGCTTTCTTCTGGGAAATGTAAAATTTTAGATCCATCTTGAAGATGAAGACAACATGCTAGATTAAGTACTTTTCCCAAGGTGCCTTAGCCAGGCAGAGGTAGGGCCCTATCTGCTACAGCCTTTTAAGTCTTACCTGGGATCCAGATGACTGGTTTGGGACCAGGGTTTATCCAGCCATGAACTATATGGTTTCCTAACAGTCCGTCTCACCCTTCTGGGTGTTCTTTTCTGGAAGGCTTGCTTGTGCTAGGCAGTGACGAGGCAGCCGTGATGAACTGGTAATTAATGAAAGTAAATGGTCTTATTTAGGCCCAGACAGGAATGACAGCAACCTTGAGCTGCTGCAGGGGCTGGGGATTGGTAACTGTCTTGCAACAGTTTTGTGGCCATTTCAAGGCACCCTACAATGGAAACCACTCTGGTCTAGCCCACACAGTGGATGTATACATGGTGAGACGTGGCACTTTCCACCTTTGCTCCCATGTGGAGCAGGCTTGGGGAGGACTGATCTGTCCCATCTTCAGGTGCCTGGAGGCCTGAAGAAAGGAGGCCCAGGGGCAGACTCATTAACAGCAAGTTCATCATCCTTCTGCCTGGTGTTTGCCTTCAGGGCCAGTCAAGCCAAGGGAAATTGAGCCTAGTTCTTAACAATAATGGAAAGTTTATTCTGAAAGGGCCACTACCAGTGGGTTTTCTTGTTAATTTTTTGAGAATATCATACATGCTTATAATGTATTTTGGTAAAAGCCAGCCCTCATTCCCTCCCCCTATTCCTCCACACCACTTTTCCTTCCCCTGTTAAGCCTTCCTTAGACAAAGCACTGAGATTATCTTCAGGATGGAGTCCACCCTCAAGGGAGGGCCTTTCAGGGAAGGACAGAGGAAGTGCTCCTCATTGGTCTAACCCAGACTCTCTCTGTACTTTAAAGAGATGAGGCCAAGCTTCCATTATTTAAATCCATTATTAGCCTAGGAGAGTATGGATTTCAATGACTGGAACCCGAGTGTCCCTTGTCTGACACCCAGAGCCAACAGCAGCGAGAGGGGAAGAACTAGAGGGAGCACACTGCTGAGAAGGAGCCTCCCTCATTTCCTCCGCACAAACAGTGCTCCTGTCCCAGTCACCGGCTCCTCTGGACCTGTCCTCCCTTCCTCCAGTCCTTTCCTTTCCATCCTTCCCAGTCCTCCCGCATCTTCTCACTTCCGGTCCCTCCTCAGCTCTCATTTCCTCCTGCTACTCCCTCCCCCTCTTCTCTTACCTCCTGTTTCTCCTCCTATTTTTTTCTCCTGCTATTGATTTTCCTCCTATAAAGATAGGGAGAGGTAGGGAGGCTCTGGGTGTGCCAGAAACCATTGGGGTGCCTTGGGGGCACCCCAAACTTTCAGACAGAAGCCTGCTGGTGTGCGCACAGACAAGCTAAAACACTCAGAAATACAGTGTCTTCCACTGACTTAGAGGGTGGGTGGAGCTTCATTCCAGAGGTGCTTTTGGCTTCCTTAGGGTGGGTAAAGCAGAGATCAGGGAAGGAGTGGGAAGAGGAGGGGAGAAAGGGGAGGAGGAGGGGGCATGAGGAGGGAGGAGGAGGCAGAGGAGGGGAGGAGAAGGCAGAAGAGGAGGAGGAGAAAGAAGGAGGAGGAGGAGAGAAGAGGAAGAGGAGGAGGAAGAAGAAGAAGAAGAAAAAGAAATGACAGGACACTAACCCACCCAAGGCATTAAGCATTCTCCCAAGTAAGAATTTGTTTCCCCACACTTCTCCGTCTAATCGGTTTAGCCTTTTCTTACTGAGCATTGAGAGGAGAGGTTCGATCTGAGGGATGTTTCTGGTCCTCTTTTATGCTGCAGAGTTTCTTCTCTTACACTCAACAAGGAGTGCCCTATTAAGGATGTATACACTTAGTTAGCAAACAGGAAAGCCACACATATACTAGGCTAGGCTTTGCCAGCTGTCTAGTCTCCCACAGAGTTTAGGGAAAGCAAATAGTCATAGCTGACAATAAAAATTCAACACAAGAAGCTAAAGGAAATTTTCCCAAACTTCAGTTTCTTTCTGCGTGCTATGGTATGTAACAATCTGAGCTGAATCCCAAGAACTTAGTATTAAAGGTGTCAGATGATGTGGTTATAACACAGTGTCATTGGCACACATGTTCTTGGAAGAACTCTAGATTGTCTGCATGTGACTTTAATTTTTTTTAAAACCTATTTTTAATGACGATTCTTTTGTTTTGTTTTGTTTTGTTTTGTTTTGCTTTTCGAGACAGGGTTTCTCTATATAGCCCTGACTGTTTTGGAGCTCACTCTGTAGACCAGACTGGCCTCAAACTCAGAAATCTGCCTGCCTCTGCCTCCTAAGTGCTGGGATTAAAAGCATGTGCCACCACCACCAGGCTAATGGTTCTTAAATGCTTTAACCTCCCTTGTAGCCTACTGCCTACCAGAGGTAGTGGAAAAGAAAGGATACAGGAGAAGTGGACCCGTTTAGAAATGACTCTTTGGAGCAACTCCCATCTGTGCTGTCTGGAAATCAGCAGTTCAGTTCACAGGTTCCTGGATACACCAGAAGTCCAGTTCGGTAAAGTCGGGTAGCAAATAGGATCAGCCGCAGTGGCACTACCTAGAGAGACAGCCGGACCTCAGCCTCCTTCAGTCCCTCCAGTAATTTTTTTATACTCCCTCCAAACATCATGCATCCTCCATGGGTCTTGTCTCAGCATATGAGCCTATCTCATCTGACACCACTCTGCCGATTAGCCTGAGTCTGAAGAAACAGCAAGAAACTGCAGCACACCTCCAAAGTTTTTTGGTGCATTTCTCTCTATGGAGTCCCAACAAATGCAGCTCAACTACGAAATTATATTGGCAGACCTATATACTAATGTTGTGAGCAACGGGTGCTTGCTTTAGCAGAACATCCTTTCACCTGTGTCTGCTTCGGTTAAACATTCCTTCACAAGTCTATCTTAGTCTTTCACCTGTGTCCACTCTAGGAAATCACTCCATGTGTTTGCTCCAGCAAATCACCATCCAACACAACTTTCCAAAGAACCCTTAAGTTCTCACTTCATCTGTATTTATGTACTAGTAGTATGTAGAAGGTCATAAAGAACTCCCATATTTTTCTGGAAAGTGCACAACTCGGAATTAATGCACATTTATAAATATATTTATGGAAACTAAAATCCATGTATTTCCTACATGTGAGAGGAGGAGGAAGAAGCATGGACAGCCTGACGATGCATGAACATGTGTGTACACGGATGTGTAGTCTGCTGCTAGGAGTCTATTCTCGGATCTATGGGCCATTAAGAAAGAATAGAATACTTCTATTTTTCTGGGTCTGGAAATTCTATACTTAAGTTAGCTGATCTCTAATGCCTTCCAGTGACACATTCTGTTGGTTTAAACTCTGCTTTCTTACCTAGGGACAGCTACCACGCCATGCCCAATTGCCCTTTGTGACCTCTGTGGTCAGCCTCAGGAGGCCACACTTGATTGCTTGCCTGCAGATTTTATTCTCATTCACAGACAATGACACAAATAATTCAGACTATCCTGTGCCTCCCCCTAACCTACCAGAACTCAGGGAGAATATATCACTTGATTCCCACATCCTGTAGACAAATAGATTTCACACCCATGACTGAGTTTCTGGGATTTTTTTAAAGCCCTCATGAAGGACAGAGAAGTTTTAAGTGAATTGTTATAAGGATTATCTTCTGGCACTTAAAGTCAGGCTGCTGAAAGAAATCAGGAATTGACCAAGAACAAGTCAGGTTGGGTGAGCCCTTCATTCAACCTTTTGTTTCATGAAGTTTTAGGTGGAGATTAGTCAGAACTTACTGAAGTGGGACTTTTCTTGAAAATAATTTGCAGAATCTGCCTTATGAGTAAAATGTACGATGTGGTTAGTAGGGCTGGATACATTCAGAGTTGCCCATAAATGGGTCATCTTGAAGAGTGGGTCACCTAGCAGCAGGCTGAGAGCTCTGCAGTGGGTGCCTTCTTGCCTCCTGTGTGTATAGTAGGAAGGAAGGAAGCAGCCAAGCAGTGTCTAGACATGCTCATGATAGCTTTCAGCTGTCCGGAGCCAAAGGACATGAGAAAGAGAGATTAAGTGAGAGATGGCATTTTTCAAAGAGCAAATTCAAAGCACAATTTGAATATAATTTGTCTCTAAGGGTTCATGCATCAGAAGCCTGGTTCCCCAGGGTAGTAATGTTCAGAAGTAATAAAACCTTTAAGAGGTGGGTTGTTAGTGCAAGGTGGTCCGGTCATTGTCCTCAAGATAAAGTGACAGCCCTAGTTCCTAAGTGAGAGTTATGAGGAAAGAGCACAGCTGGCTCCTCCCAGGCTTGCTTCCTCACCATGCAGTCTCTCTCTCCTGTTTGTGCAGCCACCATGTGACTCAGTCAAAGGGCTGGCAACAAAGTCAAGAGTGCTGTTTGAACTGTAAGCCTCCAAAGTGTGTCTTCTTTTCTCTCAAAATACCCAGCCTCCTGAATTCTGTTACAGCCACAGAAAACAGCAATAAGACGGAACTTCAGTCTGAAGCAAAAGGATTATAAAAGAACATTGGCTAAAGAAACCAGATGGTTCACAGGTAGGTTATATGGTAGAGTTCCTGAGGCCACTGATAAAGAAGGGAAAGTTTCTCAAGGCCAAGGCGTAAGCGAAGGCAGAGCCTGGAAAGATCAACACTGATCCTTGCTGCACTCTGTGGGGCCTGGTGCCTAATGGCAAAGTCACCAGATCGTCACATCAGAGTCCCTGAATAATCAAAGCAGAATTCTGAAAGCATGGAGTCAGAGACTAAAGGCAGCCCTGTGAAATCGGCACTGACAAATCTAAGATCCGTCTTCCTTCCTGGACATAGTCTTTCAGTCACAAGACAAGACACATATCTACAAAAGCAAAGAAATGAGTAGTAAAGAAAACCAACGGTCCGGGTTGCAGCTGACTGGCATTCCCTACTATGAACCCTGTATAAAAGCAGACTGTGTGCTCAGCTGCCCTGGTAGACTTACATTATCTAAGAGGAGAGGTGCTAATCATCATCAAGGTTGTCTTCCAGATCTGATTTCTTTAATGCACCCTCCCAGCTCCCATCAGAAAAAAAAAAAAAAAAAAAAACACTGCCAAGGGCTGCCCATCGCCTGAGAAGAGCAGTGGGGCCAGAAGACTACCAGGATTGCTCTGTGTACCCAAAGTCACCAAACTGAGGCAGAAGTCATCTTTGTAGGTAGTAAGGGAAAGGGGCCTATGGTAAAATTGTGAATTGTAGTGGAAATGATTCAGGGGTTAAAATACAGATTGAGGATTAAGATGGCAAAGCCTGAAACAACAAACAGGGCATGGAGCTGGGTAGCTGAGTATAAGATAACCAAGCAGATAAAAGGAAGGACAGAACTCTGGGCCACCGCCAGAGGCCAGCTATCGCCCACCCTCAGCCTCTGAGGAACACACATAGGACATAACTGTTTTTCCACATGCTCTGGCATAATTCAGCCAAGTACAGCAAGCTAAGTGAAGAGAGTTACAAAGAGAGGCTTTCCCCATTCCAGGAAAGAGACCCCAGGCCATCCTATAGACCAGAGGATGGAAGAAGAAGAGGAGAAGAGGAAGAGGAAGAGAAGGAGAACAAGAAGGAGGAGGAGGAGGAGGCGAAGGAGGAGAACAAGGAGGAGGAGGAGGAGAAGGAGGAGAACAAGGAGGAGGAGGAGGAGAAGGAGGAGAACAAGGAGGGGGAGGAGGAAGGAAAGAAGGAAGGAAGGAAGGAAGGAAGGAAGGAAGGGAGGAAGGAAGGAAGGAAGGGAGGAAGGAAGGAAGGAAGCCCCAGACCTTTCTTTAGGAAATGAGTTAATGAAGAACAAGAAGTAGACCCTATGCAATCCTGTAGGCAAGGAGTTAACAAAAAAAAATCCTGGAGCTACTTCTTGGTAACTATGAAGAAGAAAGGGTTTCATAAATTAGCAGCACTTGAGACACCTTCAAGGTCAGAGGTAGCAACACCAACCAGTGACCAATGCCTCTCATTTAAGGTCAATAACCAAAACCTCTGACGTTAGAGATGGACAGAGGGGCTTCAACTACCCCTAACCATTGTGTTATGAGCAGACCCTTGAGCATGAACCTGGTTCAACCAAAGGGCGATGCATGAGGGCCTTCCATTGACTTGACCCATGACAGCCCAGAAAGCTAAACAATTTCAAAGTGATTATCCCAACCTTGGTCCAATTTTTGACGTGGCTCAATAAAAATCTGCAAAGAAGCTCAATGGCTTTATCCTCCCTTGGGGACTCCTTTTATTCTCGGGAGTTTCTCTCACTTGTCCTTAATGTCTTACTTTTTGTTGATTAGTCTTAAAGCAGTCTTCACTAGCTTTAGACAGAACTCAGGGGCCACTGTCTCGGGTGATTTCTGACAGACATTGACCTTCTGGCATGGCAGGTATCTAAGTCAAGTACGACTGAGGCCAAAAGGGCCTCAGCAAACTCAAAACAGCCCCAGTGATTGACCTCAGCAATGGACCCAACAGCTTATAGAGAGTTCTGGAGAACAATGAAGCAGGCACGTGTCAGTGCAATGTGACTACCATGTGATAGACCAAACCCAAAGATAGCACATTCCTGCACCTGAAGTACTCAGACAAGGTCTTTGTGTTGCATGTGCGCCCGTTGCTTCTGTCAGCTCCTTCAGGCCTCTGACCTGGTCTGTTTGCCAGCTTTCTTTTTATTTTGTTTTGCTTGCATGACAAATCAAGGTGCTAGAGAGGGCATATTCACACCAAGTGACTTGAAGTAAGACCTTGAGGTCCGGAAGGGCAAATGTTAAAGCAGAATTTGGGCCTGTAGACTTTCCTTTTCTAGACTTCACCTCCTTTTGTCTCTCCTTGCCTAAATCTATATTTCTATAAACTTTGGATGGTACCTTTAGTTCTAACAATGGCTAAGGAACTTACTGTTTTTAATACTGTGAGATAATCTGTTACGGTATTCATTGTGTTTAACCTCAAAATATGAGTCACTGACCTATAAACGTGTGTAAATCTCTGTGCTTCTAAACGTTAGTGAGACTTCACCCTTCCTGGCTGTTCTCTAGCAGGACTTAAACAGTGTTACTCAATTTTTGAAGTGATTCAAAAGTAGAGTTTCAGATTATTGTTAATATATAAAATGTAACTATGCCACTCAGACTATCCTTAGTATGTAAAATGTAATCTAGACACTTAAGATATGAAAAATAACTAAGGTAAAAGGAGACTTAAAAGTCATTTAAGATCTTATTTCCTATTCTCTATTGATCTTAATTGGCATTTGGAATGTACGATCACTTTCTTCTATTCATGTAAGTCTTTCTGTCATCTCAATTTTATTTTTTTACCCCAAATAGGGCACTGGTAAGAGACCAAAGAATGATACTATCAAATCTTGTTTAATCCTCCAGTGAGCTTACTGGGGTAAGTCATGGGAGTAGGAGTGGGGGTTTCTTACAGGAGCATAGACAACTTACTCAAAGACAGCTGCTAATGAGCCCAGACCAAAGTTTGTGACACTCACAGAAGCTGTGTCCTTGGAACTCGGGCCCAGCTTCTCAGTAGCTATGCTAGGCAGAGGAGAGTGTCCTCTCCCACCAACTGGAACTGCTTGTATAACCCCCTGGGGACCGGTTTCTATCCTACAAAAGCATCCTGAGATTTGAGAGGTTTTGGTTTACTTCCTGAGCTAGGTAGGGTCAATGTTTGCTTGTGTGGTTGTTTGTTTTTTATGTTCTGAGACTTATCAAGCCTCTGTCCAGGAGGGAATGATTAAATTAAAAGAAAATTGCTACACGATACTTTCAAATCTCTCTTGATAGGACATGTCATATGTGGTGATTCATGGTGTGACAGTGGCTTCATACTCAGTTTTAGTAGATGGCTTGGACTGTGTGTGCTATTAAGCAGAAATTCAATGCAATACAATGTAGTCCAGAGTTAAGGCTATTGGCTGTTCCCTAGTTTCTAAGCTAAAGCACCAGGCAAACATCATTTTTGACTGCCCATCAGAACTGATGGTGAGACTGTTGCTGAAGACAACACACGTGTTGGTCACGGAATGTGGGAAAATCAAACTGAAATTGACTTGGAAACTTCCTGTTGACTAGCTTTCATGGTGCTGGAAGATGCTACACAGGTTACAGAAAATCAAACAGTCTGACCCAGCATGAACCTTATGAGCTATATAGTAACCAGTCTGTCAAGATGCGCCCAGTTGGCAACAGTGGCATGAATGCTATAGTGGCAACCAATTGCTTTTTTTTTTTTTATTGAATTTAAGGCCCATTCCAAAGGAAATAACATGATATAATTATATAAATATATAATATAATATGTGTGTATACATATATGTATATATGTGTATGTGTGTATATATAAGTGTGTGTGTGTGTGTGTGTGTGTGTGTGTGTGTGTATACTTTGTCCAGAACCTGTAACTGGAACCCTAGGAGAGAACCAACTGTATTTAGCAAAATGAACTGATTGTTTTGATAAAAACATGGTATTAAACTGCTGTCTAAATGCTTATACACACATACACACACACACACACACACACACACACATGCTCTCAGCTTTCATCAGAGAAGCTTCTTTTTGGCATGGACAGTGGTTAAGACTAACTGCTGGTCCAAGAGTGGAGAATAAGTGACTGTGGAGCTCAGGATCCTAAATAGTGCACAGGCATCACCCCCACCTCTACTCAGACTGTCTTGGAGGAGAGGGTAGAAAGACTGTAAGAGCCAGTGGTTATGGAGAAGTGCTACAAAATAAGGTCTTCTAGACAGGACACCATCATTGTACGCATGAGCTCACTCAACCTATGGTCACCTACACGAGACTAGATCTGTCAACATTTCATCATAGGAGGGAGTGGGCTTTTAAGGCCCCAACGCTCCTTGAAGCACTACTCACAGTCAATGTAGACTGGAGAAGACATGTTTGTCTTCGATGTTGTATCCACTGATAAGTCATTCATGCTCCAGTAAATAACCTTCCATCCATTCTCATGCAGGCGACTCTAACTAAACTCACTTGGTCACATGCAAAAAGATGTGAATTAGGAGGGGATTTTGTTGAAAAGAAGATAGATTTCACTGGAAAAAGAAAATGGAATGAGATAGGGTAATAGTTGGTTGAGAAGGACTAAATTTCCTTATATATCTGTTTGATACTTTCAACGAAAGGACAACAAATTTTAACAAGTGACCAGAAGATGAATTCTTCACTCTTTCTTACTTGTTACCTAGAGATGACAGCTAATACCTGCAACAGCCGTTTCAGACAGATCTTCCTTTTTCTGAAGACTCTCTTTATGATTTTTGTTTTCTATTTTAAAGTAGTACTTTCTCCACAACAGAAGAATCTGAAAAAAGACATCTGCAGTCTTCTCAGTGAATATTTGAGAAGAAAGAAATCGTTGCTGTTGCTAACATGGAGTTATGATTTCCTTCACCTTTGTTGCATATTTTACCCAAAGCGTGCATCACAGGTAATAAGAAAACACAGTTCCATAAAGTGTGAAGAAATAAGAAATAAGAAAACACATTTCAATCATTTCAGATTTTACCTCAGAAGTCCCCTTTCAGTATCCAGCACTTGGGGGCACAGGCTGCTTCTACATCAAACCCAACAGGAAATTAAGAGCTCTTCAGTTGCTTGATGCCTTCAATTTAGTGTTATTATCATAGAACTCTTGGAAGTAGGGAGTACAAAAAAA
>JADRCC010573846.1:6664-19857 GCA_019843855.1 Hylomyscus alleni | reverse complement strand
TATGTATATAACTGTCATAATTTATGCACTTTTTCAGGAATAGGAACTGTATCTACCAATCAAGAAGTTCTTTATGCAAAGACAAAGAACCTTTATCTGCAATTGTCATGATAGTACTTAATTGATAATTTTGAAAATTATGTTTAACCTATTTTGATGTCCTAATAGCACTGAATTCAATTTTACTCATAGCTTCCAATGATTTTTACATAAAAAGAACAGTTCATTTAGCATATGGGGGAAAAATAACTCAATTTCTATTTTATTAAGTCAAGAGCATTAATTCTTTTGAAAGCACTAACTTAACTACTATTAACTGCTCAGTGATTTTTTGTGTGTGTGTGTGTTTATAAAGTTTCTCCTGTTTTATTGATCTTGCTTTTTATCCTCTTTCCCTGATTCCTCCAAGTACATAGAATTCACTGTTGGCTTTCAGAAGTTCTCAATGAGTTATAACAGGAGAACATTCAGTTAAACCCTTCAGAAGGGAATTAGAATGTCAGTGAGGAGTAGGGTGGGCATGGAGGGCACTCCCCTTAACTGCTGCTTACACCTCAGACCCCATCAGAAGCAAGGGGCTACTATCATAATTTTACAAGTGAGAACAGATATAGACAGCCTAAATACCTCAAAAGTTCTCAAAAGTTGTCCAAATTGAAGCCCAATAGTCATCCAAGAGCCTGCTATTGATTTTCTATGCATACTAGGATCATCCTGAGAGTAAAAGGATGTTCTAAAATAGTTCTTCAGTTATTGCAATATTTCTTTACTGAATATTGTGTTTTTATGGTGGTAGACATAAAATTGACATATGTGGAGACAATTTTCAATGATTTAATTTATCCTAAAATGAAAATAATGTGTATTAAAAATAAATTAATATTAATGAAAATATAACCTATTGTAATTGAAAATAGACCAATTAATTGTGTATTCATGGGGGTTTTAAATCAATTTTTAAATGTTATCATCTCAAACTGTAGCATGAAAGAATTTGTTGAATTCAATTGTCAATGTTTTCTTTACTTTTAACTTTTTATAAAATATGCACAATTGTTCTGTGTTTAGTTTATGGTTAAAAAATTACCACTCTCCATAAAACATAATAATTTTATTATAATTTGTATCTCTGTAGGTGTTCAGATATTAAATAAGAAACACGGAGCAAATTGCCCTAAGGATGGGTGTGCTCTGTTCAAATTTTAAATAAAATGAGTTCTTTCTCAAGTATTATAGTATTACTTCCATTCAGAGTACGGAATTTTAATGTAAAAATGTTTATTAGTAAAATCTTGTGAGTCTTTGCTTGTAATCTTCAGCAAATGTGCCACTAAGTCAAAGTCTCTACGTCTCAGAGCCACATTTACAGGTCTTATCCCACCACGATGCAACAGCCCAAAACTGCAGGATGTTGACAGACAACATCCTGGCTAGATGCCTGTATTCAACTTTTTCTATTTGCTTTGCTTCTTTGGTGCTCATTTCAATACCTTTCTAGTTTCAAATAAATGTACTAAACCTCCAGAATCTACCTTTACTGGCTTTCTACAAGGTAAATCCAATTTCACTAATTCCAACCAATTTCAAATCAAATGAAACATGAATTTAAAAGCTTATTTTTAGAAATTAGCACTGACTCCTTTGCCATAGAATCTATGGCAATTGGTAAAATTTTGTCTCTTTACTTAAAGAATTCTAATAGTCTAGTTTGGATTCTACCTATTATATGGATCTATTGGAACTGATTCATGAATGTTCTGTTTGAAGTCACACAGCATGGTCAAGAGCTTCTATTAATGAAGCCAATAGCTTAATGATTTCCACATGTAGATTTGAAAACTTGAGGTGTAACACAAAGGTTTGTAAGACCTCTGAATATACTCGTTACAGCCTCTGGTTCATAGTTTGACTCATAGTCCCTTAACAGGATTATTAGCTTGAGGTAGAAGGTGTTTCTTCAGCAGATCCACACCTTGCAGTTCATGTCTCTGGAGACATCACCACAATCTTTCACCGTTCATTATTAACCTCCTTGGAAATTGTACATATGGTATTTATTTGCACTGTATGTGAATGCTCACTGTACTCACTTCTGCTTGACTGGAATCTTTGTGAACCACCTAAGTAAATGGCAGATTTGCCTTTCAATACTATTGCAGTGGGAGATACCACAAAGGTCTCTGTAAGCTGTGTGGCAGAATTACTTAGCTTCTATTTCCTACACATATTTCCACTTACAAATAATCGGAAATAGTCTGGCTTTTCTGCTATTAGCCAGTTGCCCAAGGGCTGCACACGTCTGAAAGCCAGCAGCGGATGCCAAACATATTGCCTCTCCAGAGTTCCTGGCAAGAGCAGCATCACTGAACACATGTTTTTTTCAGCACCAACTGAAACCAGAAAGTGACAGCTCCCTCCCTGGCCCCTGCCATTGCTTTCCCTGTCACTATCTGTTTTGCTTTATCAGCAAGTGCCTGAAGACTCTCAGTGAGAGATGTTGGTTCCATTCTGAATAGGACTGAGGCATCACTGACCGTCTTTAACATGTAACGACTGGCTTAAGTAAGCAGTCAGTTCAATTGTTCAGATATTTCTAGAGTATGGTTAGACCAGAGGACAGTGCATAATAGAAGAACATATTCATTCTTACTTAATTTAATGGAACTGATGGTAATAATTCATTCAATGTTGTGAATATGATAGACACAAAAACCGAGCAGGACACTAGAAAGGCTTGACCTAGAACTTACACTTTCTTTATTGTGTGTGTGTGTGTGTGTGTGTGTGTGTGTGTGTGTAAGGTGTGCATGGCAAGCACAGGTACCACACCAGACATGTAAAGGTAAGTGAACAATCTTATGAAACATGTTCTCCCCTCCTTCTTTATAAGGAAATCAAATTCAGTTTTCCAGGTGGCAAAACAAATGCCCTTAGCCAGCCAAGTCATCTTGCTGGCCCTTGAACTACAGATTTCACAAACTACACAACTCACTTGCAATCATCTTTTCTACTGGTAGCCAGGGGGCTACATCATTTGTAAAGAAAAAGCAAAAATTAGTAATTATTAACCAATGTTTTCTTCATCTTCTGAATCCAAGAAATACCATAATTTTTAACACTTGTAAATGTGTGTACTCTGTCCTTTCCTATGGAAATGAAGTATTTGTATTTATACATGTACATACACACACAGAGTGGTTATTTTTCAAAAGTAAATGTCATGACCTTTTTTTAGATACTTTTAAAAATACAACATTATGAATTTACAAAGTTTAAATGCTTTGTGTTATTGGCATTACAGCTTTTAACTCTAAAATTCACTTTTGTGTTTGTTTTTGTTTTTTGAGACAAGGTAGCGTTGACTCTTCTGGAATTCACTCTGTAGACCAAATTAACCTTGGATTCATAGAGATCTGCCTACTTTTGCCTCTCTAGTACTAGGACTAAAGGCCTGTGTCACCATTGCCCATCTGCAATTCACTTTTAATAATTTTTCTTTGAAGTAAAACCCCTCCACATTATTACCATCCAACTCCCTCTATTGCCTCACACATTTTGTCCCTTCCAGATTCATGTCCTCTTTTTATTTATTTGTGTGTATGTGTGTATGTATGTGTGTGTGTGTGTGTGTGTGTATGTTTATAACTCCCTAAGTTCAATTAATGCTGCCCCTATGTTCATAGATGTGTGATCACCCACGGTGTCATTGACCACCTTCTAATAGTCACATCTCCAATAAAGAATGACTCTCTATCCCATTCTACATTTTTTTAAATGGCACACAGATTTCAAAAAATATTTTATGAATGGAATCAAATTGAATCCTTCCATAGTTTTAATGTGAATTAATATAAATGAATGCTCTACCTCATTAAATAAAAATAAAGTGGTATCAACAAGTCATTTTAACTATAGTAATCAAAATATCTTAACTTTAAAAAAATCTAGAAATCAAATCTCATTTGATTCTCTATGATTGTATAATCATAAACTGCATTTAGAATTATATAGTATCAAAATCACTCACATAAAAGCAAACCAGTAAACATTTTCAGAACTAATTCTCTAGCAAAAATTTTATTTTATTTTTACTTTTGTTTATTTGTATATGTATGCATGTGCCAGTGCCCAAGGAGTCCAGAAGAGGGCAGGTGTTAGATTGCTAAGAGTTGGAGTTATGGCTAGTCACCTGATATGGCTGCTGGAAACTAAGCTGGTGTTGTTTTCAAGAGGAACAAGGACTCTGAACCATGTATCCAGCTCATCAATCCTTTCTTTAAGTAATTAGTGACACTTATTGAATGCTTAGAACACTTAAAATACTCGTGATCCTATGTAAAATACTCCACATCCATGGATGCTCTTTCGATTTCCATAAAATGCTTTATTGTGCCAGCTTTACAAATAAGAACATTCAGGCATAAAGACAGTAATGGCTGAGTTAAATGCACCCATAAAAATTAGGTTCCTATGCCAACACAGGTAATTAGATGGACAAACCCTTGAATATTTAACCTTGTGGAGATGAATTATAATGCCTATTAGTTACTTTTGTGCAGCTTTTAACAAAATGTCCGAAGAAAAAAGGAGCAGCTTAGAGTGAGGAAAGACCCTCTGTCTCTCAGAGATTTAAGTTCATTTTTCCTGACTCCATTGATTGATTCTGATGAGGCTAAAGATCATATGAGGATCATGAGACTACAGGAACAGAGACAAGGGAGGAGGGACTGGAGGGACGAACATTCTCCTCACAGGAATGTCCCCCAGTGACCTACTTCCTCCAACCCTATTTCATTTCTTCATTTTTCTAGTACTTCTAAAAATAAAGCCACCAACTGGGAAACAAGTGTCTGACACATAAGCCAGATGGGGGACAGCATTTCATATTTAAATCATGACATTGCATATCACAATAGGTGCAGTACATCTAAAGAGGAAACATCCTGCCACCTCTAGATAGCTATAGATTCACCACCAGGGCTAGATCCATGGTCTTCAGGGGACAGGAGGGAGGAGTGGGTACATCACAAATATCACTGGGTCAATCCTTTGTAATAAGGATAAAAAGAGTAGAGAGAAATCCCAAAATACATTTTCTAGCAGAGAGGATATCAGGTCAGACTATAAGCAGCCTGGCATAAAGGACAGAGGGATAGTACCTATACAACTAGCAGACAAAACTGACAAGGTAAGTCTTTGCTTTCTTGAACTGAAAATTTAGAAGCTCAGTTTAGAATTTTTACCTTCCTTTCTCTTCCATGCTTTGTTTTGGCCTGTACTTCTGATGTCTGGATTTTTTAATAGTTCCTTCACCAAGCTGTCTTCTCTTCCATTTCTAAAGCCATAAGAGAAACATTGCCAGGCTAATGTGCCTAAAAATGTTTCACATGAGCCAATGTTTATATATAGGACATGCAGCTTCTGTGTTATGTAATACAGCAGTCCATTAAAAAGGATATTTCTCTGGCCTCTATAAAACAGTGAAAGGTTCAGCACTATTTATAAAACATCCATAATAAAGTTCAAAGTCTACTTGCCTCCCTCGTGATCAGTCATTCCTTCTCACTAATATTTCATTGACCCTTGTCTCCTCCTCTATATATTTATTTGCATTTCTTGTTCCTCAGATTCCAACTCCAACAGCATTTCTACTCATTGTCTGCATTCCTACTATCTAGTTCATACTATGGTTTAGCTCATATATACAGCAGTTACACCAGAGATGAAACTCCAAGTCATTACTTTCCTGACTACTTCATCCCAGCTTTAAGCTTATCTTCTCTGTCCCTAAATGCTAGACTATTTGTCATCCTGATTTGCTCTGTCTTGTATTATATTCCATGAAGATACATTTTCTCCTTTCAAGTAAACTGTGGCTTTAGCATTGCCATTTGCTATTTTTTTTAATATGATACAAAGGACAGCACTGAGTACTTAAGTACCCAAAGCTTAGTGAATATCGATTCCATTAATACAACACATTAAATTGCTAACTTTGTGATGTAAGCTGCAGTGACTCACAGGTTGAACATTTGTTCTTGGTGCTTGAATGAATGATGGCATGGCATAAATACTGAATAACGACAGCAAATATTATATAACAGCACTTGAAGAAAACACTAGCCCAGAAAAACTTTGTTTGAGCATTATTTCTTCTGATTCATGCTTTCCCGTCTTTTAAAATGTTGCCATTGGCTCTTCATCCATTCTGCTTATTTTTCCATATTCCAGTTGAACATGGAACAAGTCTGCTTCTAGACGGGATAATTGGATCAGATGGAAACTTTTGAAACTAAACTTTGTCCTAAAATTGTTAAAGATCTGTTTCTAGTACCTTAATATTGTTCAAATAAGACATGAGGCACTGACATCAAACCTTGTTCTACATAATTGTACATGTTGAAAAATTGAAACCATTGATCTTTTGCTACACTCCCATTCTTAAAGGATTAGTTATGAGGGTTCAATGGTATCCTTGCTGGATCAGCACTCATAATAGGAATCCCTGAGAGTAATTCCCAGGTAGTAAATTAAAATTGTTATGGACAGGAATTATGATCACTTCATAAAAAAAGAGAAAAAAATTTCTGTGTCAAAGAGGAAATGAAGGGGTGTGTGTGTGTGTGTGTGTGTGTGTGTGTGTGTGTGTGTGTGTGAGTATGTGTGTGTAACAGTAACTTGGATGAATTTTACTGTCACAACCCAGAAAATAAAACTAAATTTAGAAGTTAACTTATTATTTACAAGTTTCAAATAAGTTATATTATCCAGATCAGAAATTTGGAAAGAACCATTTTTTAAAAATTCAACTGCTAAAAGACATTTTCTTTTTAATTGTTTATTTTGTTGATTTGTTTTATTTAATTGTTTGAAATTATATAATTATATCATTTCCCTTCCTTTCCTCCCTCTAACCATTTCAATATATCTCTCTTGTCTAACTCTTTTTTTCATTAATTGTGATAGTTAGAAAGAAAGGAAGAAAAAAGAAAGAGAGAAAGATGGATAGATAGATTGATTTATTGATAGATTGATATATAGACATAGATAGATGATAGAATGATAAATATGTGTGTATTTATACCTGAGTATATAAGGATAAACTAACTGTTCCATCTGTATATTGTTACTTCTATGGACTTTCAAGGCTGACCATTTGCTATTGGATGACCAATTGATGTTTTCCTCCCTGGGGAAGACTATTTCTCCTGCTCTCAGCATTCCTTTGTAGCTTGCTGTTCTTTGTGTATGACTAAGACCTCCTGGGCTTTCTCCTGTCTGTTAACAGGTCTACTGTAGTCGTCCTTGTTCAGCTTATGAAATTTGAAAGTAAGTTTAGTTTTACCCTTCATTAGGAAAACCCTTGTTTGCAAGAGACTGAAACCCTCATGGAAAAATACAACCAATCAAGTGCAGAGTTGCAGAGCCTCACCCCAGAGAAACATATGCTTCAGACATATCCTGCACCAAAGGCTCTGGGTCCATTAAGGAAGAGAGAGTGTAAAGATTGTAAGAGTCAGAAGAACAGGAAGTTTGCTGTGATTCTGTGTCTCCTGGGAATGTCAGAAGCCACACCCATAAAGTCTTACAAACATGTCTGCCAAAACATGATGTGAATAAAATCAACCAACACAAATAGTCATGCTAATGTGGAAGGGGGAAGGCTCATGATGCCTCAACTCTAGAAAAGAATTACAGATGAGTAAGGACAGCTGAGAGTGAAAGAAATAGTTTCCACCAGGAAAGAGCACATCAATTGGTTACACAATATAAAATGATCAACTCTTAAAATATGTACATACAAGCAAAACCATATGGAATGAATAGCTTACATTTATATATTTAAGAATGTCTCTGGGTATCCATTATTTAGACAAAGCAGTAGCCTACAGAATGGGAAAATATTTTTATCAACTACATATCTGATAGAGGACTAATATCTAATATATTTAATAAATGATTCAAAAGTGGACATTAAGAAATAAAATAAATGCAATTTTAAAATGCAGCACAGATCTAAACAGAGAGTTCTCAAAAGAGGAAAGACAAATGACTAAGAAGTGCTTAAGGGAATGTTCAACATCCTTTGTCCTCAAAAAAGTACGAATCAAACCTTCTTTGAGATTTCATCCTACACCAGTCAGAATGGCCAAGATCAATAAAATAAATGACAGCTTATGCTGGTAAGGATATGGAATAAGGGGAACACTCATCCAATGCTGGTGGAAATGTAAACTTGTACGGCTGCTATGGTTATCAGTATGGTGGTCCCTCAGGAAGCTGGGAATAGGCCAACCCAACGGTCTAGTTGTATCATTCTTGGGCATATACTCAGAAAGCTCTAGATTCTATTACAGACACACTTGCTTAACTATATACATTGTTGTCCTTTTCCTATTAGCCAGAAATTAGAAAAGGACGATATGTCCACCTATGGATAGATTTTTTTTAAAAAAGCAGCTGGGCGGTGGTGGCGCACACCTTTAATCCCAGCACTTGGGAGGCAGAGGCAGGAGGATTTCTGAGTTCAAGGCCAGCCTGGTCTACAGAGTGAGTTCCAGGATAGCCAGGGCTATCTATACAGAGAAACCTTGTCTTGAAAAAAAACAAAAACAAAACAAAATAAAACAAAAAACAAAAAGCAATACATTTATACAATTAACTATTACTCAGCTGTTAAAAATGTCATCACGAAATTTTCAGGTAAATAGAGATAAAAAAGTCATTCTGATTGAGATAACCTAGACCCAGAAAGACAAATATAGTATGTATTCATATATAGATGGGTATTAGTCATTAAGTCACAAATAGGTAAGCTACAACCTGAATATTCAGAAAAGTTAGATATAGAGTAAGAAACTGGAAGGGAGAAACATATTTCCCTATGAAGGAGGAATAAAATAAATAGTATGAAAGGATGATACAGAACTGGGAGGATCATATGGGGAGGAGGATAGAAGGAAGAGAGAAGTGTGGGAGGGAATAAGGGGAGGGACAGTGAAAGGATCATTTGAAGAATTGCTTTGAATCCTAACATAGCTTCCTAAATCATATTCATATATAAAGGTGATAAGGTGATTATCTAAATGGAGTCACTAAATTACACAGGGAAAATGGAGCCACACTTGGACATCTCTCATTACCAAATGAAACATCTAGTTATAAAAATGGATTGATTATACCCAATTGAATTGCTGGATAAAGGGGCCTTATGGGAACCTCTAAACAATCCAGCCTATTAGCAAGGCTATTGGTTTCCCTCCACAGGCTAACATTAATGTCATATTAGTAAAGACAATACCTGCACAACTCATTGACCATAGAGAAGTGAAGCTAATGTCTACTTACTCACTCCTACTGACTAGTACTTATGGTTCTAGAAGGTATTCTGAACACCACCAAAGGAGAATGCAAACACCAACCTAGCTACAAAAATTTGATCTATAATGGTGACCTGCATGTCACAAGACTTGTGAGACAAACAAACCTATATCTGGTTGGATTTAAGGCACAATCCATAAGATGGAGCCCATGCCCAATACTGTATGGGTGGCCTAGAACCTGAGACTACCTAAGCCAGAGATCTAGGTAAAAAAAAAAAAAACAAATATTACTGTGATGCTAAAAGAGTATAGCAATAAAATAACTCGCAATGCTATTCTGATATGTTTATAAATCAATGTTTTGTGGCTATCATCAAATAAGATCCCTCCATCAGTAGATGGAAACAAATGTAGAGATCTACAGCTGTACAATGTGCAAAAAGGGAGAGATGTTGGAACAAATGGGATGTCTCCATCAAATCCCTCCCCATGAAGGCTCAGGAAACTAGAGGAGAAGAAGCAGAAAGATTGCAAGTCTCAGAGGGGATGGAGAACAGCAAGAAAATAAGGCCCTCTAAATCAACAGGACCAATGTACATATGAACTCACAGAGATTGAGACAGCATACACAGGGCTTGCATGGGTCCAGGCCACATGTAGTCCCAGTGCTGATAGAAGTGGACATAGCCTCCCATCCCTAAACCTACCTCCAACTGGTAAGTTCTCACAAAGGAAGTATATGGAGACTGCATTCACAAACCACTCTTAAGGCCAGCTCCCTATGCCCAACAGTAGATGGCCAACACAAAATGAACTCAAGGGCATTTTTGAAGGTTTTTGTCTCATAACGCTTTGATGGAGCTTTTTAGTTAGTTAGTTAGTTAGTTAGATAGATAGATAGTTAGTTTTACCTTACAGGTATTTTGCATATATATTAAGGTTTCTGGTGTGTCTACATATGTTTCTTTAGCTTTTTCTTTGATTTTTTTCATCCTATGGCTTGACTAACCCCCAATACACTTGCAGTTTGAGAAAAGAATATTAATTGAATAATAAATAATTCAAAAGCAGTTGATTTTCTAAAAACTAACACAAGCTATTATTACATAACACTAATGAGTAGAGGAGAAATCAACTTTTATTACCTAAGTTTCATGTTTTTTTAACATAAGCTACTTAGCAATGAATAAGAGTAAATAAATTGACATGAGGTGAAGATCAAGAGTAGTTGGTCAAGGATGGAAAGTGCTTACCACTGTATCAGAAGGCAGAAGTCCAGATCAGAGCACCTAATCAGGTGACTCGCAAATGTCCACAATCCTAGTTCCTTCTGGCCTACAAGTGCACACATGTACACACACACACACACATACACACACACACACTTACACACTACATATCCACATATACAAATAATTAAATAAAATGATAAAGAACAAATTTTTAAACTTTTGACTGACTAGCAATGAAACTGTCTGCAGTTTCACGAACTGGGTTCTCTCAGCCAGGAGGGAACAAAGGACCTGAAAGAAAGGGTTTAAAATGCAAAGAGAAAACACAAAGCCAAGTTGCATCCCAATCAAGGCTCCACTTTACTGAGAATAAACCAGGGTTTTTATAGTCACGAGAGAAACCGAAACCAAGTCTCTAGATTATACTGCAAAGAAAGTTCAGGTGCCAAAGTCCCCAGGTTCAGAAGATCTTCAGGCAGCTGGCGTTCTCGGGCAGTGGGTATGCTCGGGCAGTGGGCATGCTCAGGTGATGAGTGTACTCAGGTGATGGATATACTCAGGCGGCTTCTTCAAAGACAAACAGTCAACAGAGAGCCTCTGTCTTGGCTCCCAGGTGTTAGCCTCCAAGCAGAGGCTGCCAGAATTCCCATGGCTGAAGTGAAGGGGGAAGGTAACATAGCAATAATCTTATGTTTAGAAGCTTGAACAGCTCATCACTTAAGCTATGGTAATGGTTGGCTAGTTCAGGGAGGACACTAAAAATCCATTGGCCACATTGTCCTTACTGTATAGACCTATGGTAAGAGGGCAAGAGCATATGCAGCATTTGATCCCTCTCAAAGTAAAGATGAAGAATGTGTTTAACTAGAGAGCTGCAGAGAGAAAGTCGGAACCCCTGAAGAACTGGTGATGTATTTATAGCCCACTTACAGATTATTTAATATTCCCAAGAGTTTAACTATTTGTCATAGATCTAAAAATCACCCTGGAAGTGTGCATCAGGCTTCTCTTACTTCCCTGATTGCAGAGTAGCAAGGCATGCTACCAAATTTATTTGCAGAAAAGAAAGAATTGATATTAACATCTGGTCTCCCTCTGGTCTGTATTGTTGAATGGTGAATTAGTTACAGAGACAACAGAACCCAGAACATGTGCAGGGGTAGTGTAACTTTTCTGAGAAGTGAAATCTTTAAAGCAGTTTCATTAAAGGCAAGATAAGAAAAGGAAAGGCAGTATCAGATAATGAAGGAAACTACTTTCCTAGCACGAAGACAGAAAGGCATAAAATTAGCAGATTATGATAAGTTTAGAAGAAGTAAAGGTGAGGATTTATTATAATTTCATTTAAGTTCTATTCTGTCACAAGAAAGGAAAAGAGACCTTTTAATTTAGCAAAGGGGATAAGAAGGCAAAATGGCTTAAAGAACTAAATAAAGGCAATACATACATGCCAGCGCAATTTACAGAGAAATTTAAAGTGGATAAATGCCTTTCATGTTATAAGATATAGATCCAAATTCAATTTTCCCTGTTCCAACCTTTTATTTAGTCTCTCTCTTCACACTCCCCTGCTGGTAACCACATATACATTAGAGAATATCAAAATTCTCCAAACTGCTCCACTTTATTAGGCTTCCAACAATTTCCATGCCACATTAAAAAACAATTTCCATTTCTTTGAGCAGTTTTTTTTTTCTTCAGGAACCAAAACAGCATTAGACTTCTGCCTTTAAAAAAATTAGTCACCAACCTTAGCTCGGGCTTTCCCACTCCCTGCTTAGAGCCTCCCTCGCCTGTGTTTAGATGCCCTTCTCCCCCCAAAGAAGGGTGGTGAGAAGAAAGGCCATTCTGCCATTAACGAGGTGGTGACCCGAGAATATACCGTCAATATTCACAAGCTCATCATCCATGGACTGAGCTTCAAGAAGCATGTTCCTCGGGCACTCAAAGAAATTCAGAAATTTGCCATGAAGGAAATAGGGACTCCAGATGTGCACATTGACACCAGGCTCAATAAAGCCGTCTGGGTCAAGGGAATAAGGAATGTTCAGTATTGCATCAGAGTAAGTTTGTCCAGAAAACGTAAAGAGGATGAGGATTCACCAAACAAGCTTTACACATTGGTAACCTATGTCCCTGTTACCACATTCAATCCCCTGTTATTCACAATCTACAGACAGTCAATGCGGATGAGACCTAACCTGCTGAATGTCAAATAAACTTGCAGAACCGAAAAAAAAAGTGATCTATACTTATAAGAGCCACTCAGTTTTTTTCCTCACATTTTCATCTTTACAACGAAGGTTTCCTCTCTCAAAACCCTAAAGGTGCAGCTGCAGATAGGATCAATCTTTTGGAGGGCACCCACAGAGCCATTTCTAAGACTGTTTTGCATAATGCTAAGCTGCTACTTGTAGAAATGCAACTGCTTCTAAAAAACAAAAAACAAAAAACAAAAAAAAAAACACGTAGTCAATAGTAAATTAAAATTTCCTGAGACAAGCCTATTTTTGTTTATAATGTTTTTGAAAGAAAAGATATGTGAGGTGGAAGTAAAAATCTAACTTGCACTCCTTTAACTTGAGCCCACACGCAGCCCCTGCGCAGCCCCTGCGCAGCCCCTGCGCAGCCCCTGCGC
>JADRCC010573842.1:4002-16493 GCA_019843855.1 Hylomyscus alleni | reverse complement strand
CACACACACACACACACACACACACACACACACAGACACACATACATTTCTCCAAGCTAAGTGAGTTATTAGTCAATGTTTCATATATCACCTATATATCTCTTGGCATATGATACTCTAAATATATTTGGCATATAGTTAGAAATTCAAATTTGACTTTCCTGTGAGAATCTGCATCTTCTTCCATGATTCCTATCACCCAACTGCTATCCAAATGACCGTTGTTTACTGTAGGTTATACTGCTAGAGACTTGTGACCAGTAAGTATTTTAGATACTCTTTCCATACAGCTGATTTCAACCATTATTTTTCCTTTGCTGTCAAGTTCTATAAATGACAAGAAGTAAATTTAAACAGTTTTGCTATATACTGGGAAAAAGGCTCATTACATTTTTTCCCCATTTTTAGAAGTGACTGCAAAGCAGAGATAGAAGTCACTAGTTATAGTGACTAGTCCTCCCGAGGGATCCAATGTCTACACCATCTGCATTTTTTTCTATGTGCTTTCCTTTATCACATTTTTAGGATTTAAATTAAAGTCTATTTCACAGCTGACCTTGACTCCATTATATTGGCAGGGGTTTCTTCCTTTCTCTGTTTCTTTCTCTGTTTCTTTCTTTGTTTCTTTCTTTGTTTATTTCTCCTTTGTCAAAGCCTTCTTTATCAAGAATATTCAATTGATTTTGGTTATTTATATAAAAATATATTCAGTACATTATGATTTCTAATTTTTAGATTTTCTTTTCTGGCTATGGACTCCTATTTCCTTCTCTAATAAAAATTAAGTACCCCCAGAAGAACAAAAAACAAAGGGATGTGAGACTGTAATCAGCATGTACTCTATGTGAAAATAATCAGTTGTCAATAAAAAGAAAAGGGGGGATAAAATTAGGAGACTTTTATTTCCCAACATTATTATAGTCATTTTGCGTAAATGTCACCACTCCCCTGGGAGAGAGAGGGATCATCATTTCAGAGGTCTTGATGTTTTCAGACAGGACCTGGGTTTAGTGCTAGCATACCAGACTTTCTTTTCATTCTCTAAATTGTTTAGGGTAAAAATAGAACATCAAGGAGCCCACTGAACTTTCTTCTGTATAAACTATACAGGATCAGATATTAAGTTCTATCAATAGGACACTGGTAAATACAGAGCTCATATAGAAAATATACAAATTTACTCTTGAGACTAAGAGAAGAAAAAATTTGATTAATACATTTTGGCACAGTGTGAGTATAAATTTATATGTATATATATGTGTATATATATATATATATACACATATATATACATATAAATATATGTATATATACATATAAATATATGTATATATATATACATATAAATATATGTGTATATATAGGTCTCTCACTCTCTGTGGGGTGTGTGCATGTGTGTTTGTGTGTAATATACTATCTTTGAAGTTTGAAGAAATAATGTGCAGATGCTGAAAGGAAGTGTAGTGTAAATTCTGGGATTCATTTTGAAGGAATTTCAGAATTTCATTTCAGCTACACAGTTCAATATGCTTAAATCTTTCTAGTTTATATTCATATGAAAGTTGAAATCTTTTACTTCACATGACAAATCATTCTTTAATTTTCAAATGTAAGTATCCAGGACCACCTGTTCAACTAAAGAGTTTGACAATGTGAATGTTCCTTGGAGGAATTCCTGAATCTCTCCCATTCAGGACAGCATCTCTTTCACTCAATTCTGCCTTCAGCTCTTAGAAATGATTTTCTCCTTTTATTTGAACCAATGATGCTATTCAGGAGTTTGACTTGTAGCTTCTCTAATTCTCAGCTTGCTGGTGATAACTACTCCATAGCACTTACTCTATCTATTGTTATCTGTAGTTCTTTTCAGAAGACAGAAAAGGATATAAATGTCAGAAATCTGGTTTTGTTTGTTTGGTTTAGTTGGTTTTTATTTTTTTGTCCTCCATGAATCTCATCAAACATCCATCTGACCGATCGATCACTACTCCTGTTTGTGACCCCTAGGGGAGCAGTTCAAAGAGTTCAGAACAAATGCAGTGCCAGTCTCTATGAGAGAGGAATTGGGAAATAATATTGACAATTTCTATACTGCCAAGCAAAACACTAAAAGAATTAATATACACCTGTGCTATCTGCTGTGTGTCTGACTGCAACACTTCTCAGCACATAACCATGGTGGGATTCATTTGTGCTTAAAACTCTCCAGAGGACTCTACTGTGTTTTGTTTTTTTTCACCAACTCCCTCTTTGATGACATTTCACAGAAGTTTGTATTGCATATATTAAATTCAAAACCATCAATATGGATTCAAACCACTGAATCCTATCCAAGTGCAACTAATACTATTTGGAAATCTAGAATTCAAGCCAGGTGTTCTTTAAATCTTAACACAATAAAATGATTGCTAACACAACAACTTCAATAGAAAATTTGGTCCATCCCAGAAAGCTCTGAGTGGTTGAATTATCTGACAGATCTCTACTTTATTATTAACTATATTTTTGCAGCCACATCTAGGTTTAATAGAAGTAAAAACGAAGAGAACAGTGGATGAATCTGTGCAAACTTGAGAATTAGAGCTCAGATTCCCAAAAGCCACAAAAGGCTGACCAGCAGTGGTAGGTACCTGTAATTCCAGCTGTCAGGAGGCAGAAACAATAGTTTCCTGGAGCATGAAGTTGTTAATGCCAGACTAGTTAGACAGGCAACTTTCGGGTTCATCTATAACCCCAATAAACAAAATGGAAAGCAATCAACAAAGACACCAATTGCCAACTTCTGGCCTTGATATATATACGCACATATACATATGGGTACACACATGCAGACACGCTTATACTTATCATATACATGTGCAAAAATAAACAAAAGTCAAGAGCATCATCTTTTGTATAGCACTGGGTGCCTTGGTTTATGTTTGTCAGCCACTTTTTCATGCAATCTTTATATGGTTGGACTCCAAAATAAGTCTCACAGTGGGTGGTTGTATCATCTGACAGGTCTCTGACTTAGTGAACCCACATCTTTACAGCCATATTTATGTTTGAGAACTCATTGATGCTGCATAGATGGCATGCAACCCATTCTTTTGTAAGCTGCAGTGTAAGACCAGAACTGTCTTTCAAGGTCATAAGCATTCCCAAAGATACATGATAACCACTTTCTCTGTATTTCTTCTATGCTCATCCTTAGACAATCTTTATGAAACAACATCTGACTGCAGATAAAATGTGATGTCAAAATCTAGCATCAAAGAGAATGTTGATAGTTTTTCTTATGTTTGCTCTGCCTTCCACTCTTCAGTTATCAGCACTTTTATGTGCATTGGCTTTGAGGTCTTCAGTGTTTTTCCAATATGTCAGTATTCTGAGAAATTAGCTATATGTGTTATCATCTACAACACTTCTTCACAAGTATAGCATGCAAAGTTGAGAAGGCGACTGATAACTATGCTGTCTAGTCACCTGAGGTTAGAGTCTAGGAATAGATTACAGAAAGCTGATGTGTCAACCACAGAAATCGCCTAACATTGGCTCTAGTCCTAGATATCTCTTATAAAACCACATTCTTGGTTTGACTTGTAGAATATTTACATATTGTTAAATAAAAAGTCACAATTATTTAGCTTTAGCAGAATTATAGAAATATATGGCAGCATTACATTGAGTTTGCATATTAATTTTCCCTTTAGGCATATTGTCTATTTAATTGATATTACTATTCCCTACTATGTCCTAAGCTTGTCAGGCATTTGACATCATAGATCTTGATTAATGGAAACAGTAAATAAAAACCATGTGTTATCAAGAGCCTTAAGCACTGATGATGTTGGGATTTCTAAATTCTCCAAATAGTTCAGTATATTGAAAAACAAAAATGAAAACAAAACAAAACAAAACAAAGAAATGAAGCAATCAAAATACACTCTTCTCCAAGCAATACTTAGTGAGGAGTATGTACATCCCTTTTCTAGCCTTCTGAGGTCAGGTTCCAATGGGAGTCTGGAAGGTGAGAGGAATTTAATAGGTCAAGGGATAGTCAGGCACAGATATCTATCTTATCTATGGCACCATCATTGCTTTAAAATTCTTTTGTGTAAATAAAGTACTTGAGTTAGCTCACCCTAAGTATTGATTTCTCATGTAACATCTAAATTCCCTTACTTTCACAATCCACTCAAATTCTTGGTGAAATACAGCTGAGAATATGGCAGTAATTTCAAAAAAAGATTTGAAAGAGTGTTGTAGGGGCTATATACTTGAATTAACCAAAAGGTGTGTGTGTGTGTGTGTGTGTGTGTGTGTGTGTGTGTGTGTTTGTGTGTGTATGCATGTATCTATGTGCACATGTGAACACACAGGTGTATTAATATCGACAACCTTTTGTAATTTGAATTTGTAAGTCTAAAAATATCTATTATCAAACAATTAAACACCAAATTAACAATGTAAATAAAAATCAAAGGATTTGCCCTATTCATAAACTATGAAATAATGTCAACATTTATACCTTAATTTATAGCTATGGTTATATCCATATTTATCTTTCTTTAAAGACATATTTTGATTGATGTTATTGTGCCAATAATATTTTCTTCAATAATATTTTCTAAATGATCAATTTTCTTATCAATTTTGAAGCTCTAATAGATCTAGAGTGAAGAAAACAACTGCTCTCATGCCTGGTTTCCATGAATAAATTTTACTGGGAGCCAGTCAGTCTAGTAAACTGCCAGATGAGCCATGGCTCCCATGACAGGTTAGGCCTAGAGTTGACAAATTTTCATGGAAACCAAATAGTCGAGAACACCAAAATTCTACTACAGGTATATTAGGCAGAATGAAAAACAGTGCCATATCTTGCTTGATAGTAGTAAAGAAGCAATAACTATGGTCATTTAATTAAGCTCATATATCCAAGTTTCCATACATATTTGTGATTATTCACTCAACTTATTTTTCACATTAATTTATGTACTACAATGATGGCATATACGTTTCTACTATAGTTGATCATATTTTAATAAGCATTTAATTTATTTTCATGCTTGCATTTCACTTAAGATGGAATCTCTTGCCAGGTGGTGGTGGCACACGCCTTTAATCCCAGCACTTGGGAGGCAGAGGCAGGTGGATTTCTGAGTTCGAGGCCAGCCTGGTCTACAGAGTGAGTTCCAGGACAGTCAGGACTACACAGAGAAACCCTGTCTTGAAAAAAACAAAAAACAAAAAAAATGGAATCTCTTGATCTACTGCTTTTTTTAATATGTGTTTTAAAGTAATATTTAATATTATTCCGATATTTCAGATTTATTTTTCTGTATCATATTTAACTGTATCATTCTCAATAGACAGTGATATGCTATGTTCTTGGATACTATGGATAGTATCCAGAATAAAAATATAGAGAAACTTATTGCTTCCTTGGAAGCTCCCCATATTCACTCAGATGGTCTGAATAGTCAGAACATAATGAATATCAAGGCAAGGAAATAACAAGAATTATTGACTTGAAATTTTGAAACCTGTTCACATAATATGACATGCATGTTTGCTTTGAAAATACGACCCTTTAGTCTCTGCTCTACACTTTATCTCCATATTTGCTCCTGTGAGTATTTTGTTCTCCTTCTAAGAAAGAGCAAAGCACCCACACTTTGGTATTGAGCTTCATGTGGTCTGTGAATTGTATCCTGATTATTTGGATCTTTTGGGCTAGTATCCACTTATCAGTGAGTGCATACCATGTGTTTTCTTTTGCGATTGGGTTACCTCACTCAGAATGATATTTTTTACTTCTATCCATTTGCCTAAGAATTTCATGAATTCATTGTTTTTAATAAATGAGTAGTACTCGATTGTGTAAATGTAGCACATTTTCTGTATCCCTTTCTCTGTGGAAGGACATCTGGGTTCTTTCTAGCTAGGGCCATCCAGAGACTGTCCCACCTGGGAATCCATCCCATATACAGTTACCAAACCCAGACACTACTGTGGATGCCATGGAAGTGCATGCTGAAAGGAGCCTAATATAGCTGTCTCCTGAGAGGTCCTGCCAGAACCTTACAAATACAGAGGCGGATGTTAGCAGCCAAACATTGGACTGAGCTCAGGGTCCCTAACAGAGGAGTTAGAGAAGGGACCGAAGGAGTTGAAGGGGTTTGCAACCCCATAGGAAGAACAACAATATCAACCAACCAGACATCCCAGACCTCCCAGGGACTAAGCCATCAACAAAGGAGTACACATGGATCCAGCTGCATATGTATCAGAGGATGGTCTTGTCATGCACCAGTAGAAAGAGAGGTCCTTGGTCTCTACATTGATGCCCCAGTGTAGGGGAATGAAGGGCGGGGAGGTGGGAGTGGGTGAGCAGAGGAACACTCTCATAGAAGCAGGGGAATGGAGGATGAGGTAGGGTGTTTCCTGGAAAGGGAATAACATTTGAAATGTGACTAAAGAAAATAACCAATAAAAAGAAAAAGAAAAAGAAAAAAAGAAAATATGATCCAATCATAATGGCCTGAGTCAAATGCTGAGTCATAATTTTGGAAGGACATTATCTCTGACATTGATTGCCAAAGTGAAAGACAAGCATTAATACAAAGGTTAGGAGTTAATGCCCTGACATGTGGATGCCCTGTTCACTTTATGCTTTTAATGACCATGAAATCAGGAAAACTGCTTGATCAATTTAGTTGTTGACTTATGGGCATTAACTTTTAACATTTTTCCTTATATAAGAGAGTCAAAATAAAACCTTTGAACTTAAAACCCTGAGTGGTCCTAAATAATTTTGTAAACATTCATTTCTATTATTTACATCATTATAATGAAATAGATGGAAACTCAGCAATTCAAAACAATGAGCTAATTTGACATTTTATAGCATATTTGAGATTGTAGTATAGAGATAGAATATGAACAGGATGGTTATGAAATGTTAACATTTTTTTTCCTATTTTTGTTATCCAAACAATGATGATATGGAATAAATCATAGTCCAACATGAGAGCGACATATGTACTACCTGTACTCAAGTACAGGAAAAGAGAACATTTTTCTCTTGTTAAGTTTCCTGCCTGGGAGAAAAAAAATCAGCTTCTATACACTTCACGAATGTCCTGCCTTCCCTCTTAGGAAATGGGTGAGCTGCAATTTTCCAGCAAGTTGCTTCATCCCCAACCATGATCTCAATTCCATTCTATTTTTCAGATTCCCCAGAATATGATCTGACATTTTTTTCTACATCCCCTATATTTCAATACTGTGTCCTTTTTATGCTAAATGACAGTGAGTACTTACAATGTGTCAGGAAACATGACCAGCACTTTCCAGATTTCTTGACTCATGAATAACCATTCACCTGCTGGCTGTTATCAAAGGGGTAGCATCAGAATTTGAAACCAGTTAGTAAGGCTGCATCCTTTCTCACCTAAATATCTTATTATTTATCATGGGCCTTCATTTTTAACTCATAAAATGACATCTCATCTCTAAACAACACCAAAGGCCAAAGTCTCTGTCTCCAGCCACAGTACTTTCTTATGTAGGTGAGCAGCAGCTTGTTTTGACTCATGAAATCCTAAGCCAACACCTTGCTCAGGTAATAAGCAGCAGTTAGCATGACTGTTTATCCTTAGACATGCTTGGCACTCCCTTATATCATAAACCTTCCATTGCTTTCTTCTCCTGACCAGAGAAAATAAATGCACCACAAGACACTAGAGCCCTCTGGAGGAGGGCCTCCCTGGCTCTCAGTATCCTCCTTACCTCTTAGTTCTTGCTGATTTCACAGTAATTTCATACTCTACTATCATCTTGAATACCTACGCTGGAAGTGCTTTTATACATACATCGTCAAGTCCACAAGACTGAAGTTTAATTCATTTTTTTATGGATTAACCTGAATGGCAATTTCTGAATCAGAGACTAAAAGTGAGTCTTTTGGTGTTAAATTTCCATAGCTGGTACACAGGTCACACCATTTAACCTTCTAGACTGAGTCAGGCATCTGAAACCTTGGGCGACAGTCTCGTCCTGCTGTTACACTTTTTGGAGCTTTATGGAAAGAAATACAGTTTCTGTTTTTAAGAGTGTTTATATACCTGTACAGAATTATCTAGAGGCAAATGAGAGAAGGGGGTAAGTGGATACCAGAGAGATAAGTGTTTATCTGTTGCAGGGTATTTGAACACATTGTATACCCCAAGATTGTGAACTGGAAAAAAAAATCTTGCTATAGTGTTGATCAGTCCTAGCACACACGTGTAAACCAAAAGCCTTCAGTAAATGGTATTAAATGAAGTCAGTGATAGGTCAAGAGATAGAGCAAGTTACCAGTTGACAGGGAGTGAACATAAGAAAATCCTGGAAAGAGAAAGGATGGTCTTTGACATGAAGGGTACTTAAGGCAGTGAGGAGAACGAGAAGCTTTTCCTTCAGGGGTGACAGTGGAGTAGGAAGCTGGGTACATTCTCTGCCTCTCTGAGCTAGCAGGCTTTCACCACAGTGCCTGGCTCCTCAGTCTTCATTTGGTAAATCCAATGTTTGGGATTTAATTTTAAAAACAACATTTCCTTTCTATGATTTTCATGTAAGATTGCCATCATTGTGAATTTGTTTACATTGACTATGTTAGTTCAGATTTGTTGATCTCGCAATGTTAAGGGTTTGCCATGACATGGGGATATCCAGACATAGTGACTTATGTCAGTAACCCAAGCACTCAGAAGTCTCGGCCCTAACTCTAAACCCACTTGCTGTGTAGAGAGCATTGCATAGAAGATGAACAGGAGATCAATCAGGACAAGCAGAGGCCTTGAACAATCTCATGAAGCAGTGAGCCTCTAGTGCACACTAGCTCTAAGCATACATTGGGTAGAAAATATGAGGAAATGCATACAACAATTGGTAGGGTAACTAAGAGAAGAACCAGGAGATTCTGTCTACACTTCTGATTCAGGTCATCATTTTGAGACAGGATGGAAGCTGCTTCTGTAGACAAAGTCCCCTACGGCTAATCTAGTTGTTTTGATCTGTTTTGTAGCCTTTCAGAAAAATGACTTTGTTCTACTAGGGAAGAAAAACAGTAAGTGCTCACATCAAATTCCAGAAGGTTTCTGGTTTTGTTTTGTTTGTTTGTTTGTTTGTTTGCTTGTTTTTCTTTTTCTTTTTTTCTGGAGACATGGTTCATGGAGAAACAGTCCTAGGAGTAATGTCAACCCTGGTCAGGTCTAGGTAAGCCCAGAAAGGCTGGTCTTCAACATGTTTCTAGCTCTTTGGTAGGCTACACTCAGTGCAGCAGGAATAAAAGCCTTGTAGGATAAACTACCTTTAGTGTCAGTGGTCCAGATTGTCTCAGCTCATCTTTTAACAGATGAAACTGAGAAAAAAATGCATTTTCAAGCCTTTCCTTTTATGTATGTCTGTTTCCTTGCTTCTCTTTGTCAAGGAACCAAATATTTATAGAAACATCTATCAGTGCCTGCAATACCAACAATCTAATATTAATAACCTGATCTATTTACTCTTTTAAATTAACAAGTTACTTATAGTTAATTAGCTTATAGCAGGCTAATTAAAGAAAACAATTATAATGCCTGATTGGTCTATTTAGAGAGAGTAAAGTGACCCACGCAGGCTTTTCTCTGACAGGGGTAAATTCTGCCCTCCTTTCCCTCCTCTAAACCCTGTAGATCCCCTTCGGAGCTGTGAGAATGCTTGGAAAATTGTTCTATCTACCCTGAAACTATGGAAACCCAACTATAGTAGATGATTTCTAATGTATGTTCCTGGTGACAAAGAAAAGCGTTTACTTCACAGGATCACCACAGTTTTTAATTCCAGAGCAGGTGCGAGTGAGTGCTACTTGAGCATGGATTCAGGGTTACTCACCGTGATTCCGCATGGCTATGGATTCCATTGCGGTTTTACTAATTGAACAACAACAGACACTATAAATCAAGACACTTTTCAAATATATTGGGCAGTATATTAGTAGGAAGGATATAGAAAAACAGAGAAATCTCAACTACAGACCTCAGACACAATGTGTTGATAATATGTTTTTGGTTGGTAGAAATTACAGGTCCATTTGCATATTATAAAGAATATATCTAACATTCATGAGGATGTGAAGTAACACACAGAGCATGGCAACAAACAAGTATTGAAGGGGTTTTAAGTATGACTCAAAAAAATTTGCCACAGGAGTTGCAAATTCCCAACCTCTTCATACAAATGAAGTCCTAATTAGTTATTTAATTTTTCAGTAGTTGCATCTTCTTTTCTGGAATTCTCATACAAGTATATGTAAATCAGGTCTCCGCTGACTTACCCAAAGGTCCTTTTTTCCCATTGCCCATTTTTTTGTAGCTATATTTGTTTCACTCTATTCTTTTCTATGTAAATTATTATTACTATTATTATTATTATTATTATTATTATTATTATTATTAATCATAGTACAACTAGTATTTTGGTCATAGAAACAGTGGTTGTTTATCTTGCCTGTTCCTATGCTTTAGAATCCAAGCTTTTAACAGTGGAACAATATCTCCAGCCCTAAACTAATGTAATTTTTAACAATACTTATCATTATAAATAAGTACAGTTTTCATTATCCATCAAAAATTTCTTTCTATAACATGTACAAACTACTCAGAGATCTACAACTGGTTAAAATGCAGAGAATGAGAGACTACAGGGTGCCCAGCCCCAAGCAATATACCTAAAACTGAGCACCTGCTCCTAAGAGTGAGGGAAAATTGGAGAAGGGTTGGGAAGACAGAAAGGGTGGGGAGCCAGGAGGCTGCTGTGAGATATGGTCATCTAGACAAGAGAGGGAAGCCTCATCCATAAGTTACAATGAATTTGCTTAAACGAGACCTGGAAAATGACCATACCACCTGACTCACCAACTTGGATGTGGGAAATGTCACAGGAACCCACCTCTAGATGAAGTGCTATAGACAATCAAGAGCTACTTGAGAAAGGGAGACTTAATTGTTTTCAGGGTTGAGCCTGCTTATAGCTTATCCAATTCCAAGTGGTTGCCCCTAAACACACACACACACACACACACACACACACACACACACACATGAGCAACACTAAATGAACTTTCATATAAATATTTTAGTTGAAATGTCTCTGCATTGCTAAAACCTGTCTATCTAATATACCACCAAATATATATGAAAAGTATCTATATTTATTCTTTTATTTTTGTTCAGTTAACAAAAATACCATGGAAATGTTGCCATATTAGAACATGGTAAATATATATGTGTGTGTGTGTGTGTGTGTGTGTGTATGTGTGTACAGGAAGCAGTATTGAATTTGAGAGACAGTTGTTTGGGCACACAGAGAAAGTTGGATGGGGAAAGGGAGGTGTAGGAAAGACTGAAATATACTACTCATATATGAAACTCCCAAAAATGTGTACTTTTTAACAAGGTTTTTATCTCAGAGGAGTAACATCCCTCATGCTGAGGTAGAAGTTATGTTTATACTTGTTTGTTTCCATGAACTTCTGCCTGTTCCCAGAGCTCTTGCATTATTATTAATAGACAATTCAAAAACCATCTGGTAGATTTATAGATGTTCTTATTTTTGTCATTCTTTGAAATCTTGACTAAATTATACCTATTCAATTACTTTTTTGTTTGTTTGCTTTTAGTGTTTTCAGCATTTTTAAAAAAATAGAATTTCATGCTGCTTTCCACATGTTCCCGTGTACATTGATGTCTTAAATATAATAGGTCAAATATCTTTCCCCATGTTTCTGTGTACATTGATGTCTTAAATATAATAGGTCAAATATCTTTCCCCATGTTTCTGTGTACATTGATGCCTTAAGTAGAATAGGTCAAATATCTTTCCCCATGTTCCTGTGTACATTGATGTCTTAAGTAGAATAGGTCAAATATCTTTCCCCATGTTCCCATGTACATTGATGTCTTAAATATAATAGGTCAAATATCTTTCCACATGTTCCTGTGTACATTGATGCCTTAAGTAGAATAGGTCAAATATCTTTTGTGAGATTATTTTATGATTTTTTTCCTTCCTACGTGTAATTATTCTTAAAAGCCTGTATTCATTGGCTGTAAAGTAAGTTCACTCTAAAATTTAGTTATTCTGATTAATTAAATTGACGAACTTTAAGATGTTCAGTTGAAGCAAATAAATTTTTAAAATTTATAACATCAATTTTTGTTTGTAAAAAGAGAATGAAACAATGAAAAATTTCAGATCCCTAGAAATAATAATCATACTTCGTTTGATTAGTCTTGGATTATTTTTAAAACATTGCACTGGCACCTTTGAGAAGACTCAGTGAGAAAAGGCTGAACCCATGGGTGTGACTTGAGTTCAATTCCTGGACCCCAAAAAGTTGCTCTTTGACTTCCATACATGTGCTGTGGCATGCACATCCACACACACACACACACACACACACACACACACACACACACACACAC
>JADRCC010573841.1:7951-18807 GCA_019843855.1 Hylomyscus alleni | reverse complement strand
TTTTTTTTAACAGAAAATTTCTACATCATATTAACAAAGATAAAAAAATTTCAAAAGAAGTAAATTAGAAACAAAATGTGATGTTTTCTTGACAAAAGCAGAAACAATATGTTGTAAATATTTACTTTAAAAGAGAAATCCAGTTGTCACAGCTAGTAAAGAATAGAAATGGAAAGTGAATTACTTAAACAATGTGCACTGTTAAACTATTGTATGATGTGTCAACAATCAACTGATCATAACTAGTAATCTTTCTGAGGTACTATGGAACTTGGTTTGCTTCTATTTTACTTATGTCTTAATATCCCTGTTGCAGACTTAACTGTGTTCTCTATGCTTGTTAAGAACACACATTGAGAATTTTTGTATTTCTATTCATCAAAGATGCACATCAGTAGTTTTCATTACTTGTATCTCTCTCTCTGCTTTAGATCTTAGTCTTGTGACGGTATTGCAAGAGTTAATATTTCTTCTATTTCCATATTTGGACATTTTAAAAAGAATTGAGATTATTTATATTCAAACATTTTGAAGAGAGACAAATATTCAGAATATATAAATAAATCCTAAAGATGAATGTGAAGAATACCCACTTAAAAAGTAGGCTACAGGGGCTAGAGAGATGTCTCAGCAGTTAAAAGCATTGACTGCTCTTCCAGCGATACTTGTAATGGGATCTGATGCCCTCTTCTGGTGTGTCTGAAGACAGCTACAGTGTACTCATATATATACAATAAATAAATAATTCTTTTTAAAAGAATGCTACAGAATTATTATACAGCTGCTTTTCATAACTGACAAATAAACAGATTTTTAAAATCCTTGACTTTGTTAATTCTAAGAGAAACATATATGAAAATTACAGGGAAATATCTGCTTATCTCTGATAAAATACCTACCTTTAAAAAGTTACAAACTCCTGGAAAGAATACAGAAAAATGTGGATTTTATATGTGGTCTGCAGAGCATATTTCAGAAATTGTGGAAAACAGTATGGAGATTCCTAAAATAAAATGTTTAATCCTGCTGAGTATGTACACAGAAAGCACTGGAACCTTACCTCCCACAATCCTGGAAAGACTATGATTATTACTGTACAAACATAATTACCCAAAGGACCTTCATTCGACAAGTGAATTTTAAAAATGATATATTTACAAAATGGAAAAAGCTTACAGAGAAACTGAATGGAATTCTGATATTTGCAGTAACATGAATGGAATTGAGAACATTGTGGTGAATGAAACAAGCCAAAAAAAAAGGGGGGGCAACTAGTACAAATATCTTACTCATTTATGTAAACCAATAATTAACCTTGAAGATGCTTACCCATTATAAATAAGACATTAGAGATAGGGAAGGACAAGGAGATTGAGCCATATTTCTTGACCAGTCAATCAGTTGAGCTCAAACACTATTGTCCACTCGGTTAACTTCACAGCTATTGTCCAGGGATAACTACACACAGCAGGGGCAGTCTGTGTCCTTTCCTGATACTGTTAGTTCTAAGAATGACATAAACCAACAACAGTCCAAGGTATTCAACTACACACAAAGAAAGCCTATGTGAGAATTAAGCCAATACAGAGTAAGTGGAGCTGAGATCTGCAAAGAGAAATATAGATTTGTGCCTATCTTGATGAAACATTTTGATTCAATACTTTCAAGCTAACACCAGAATTAGATATTTTTTCTGTTTAAAACTATATGGAACAATATTTTCCACCACACTTAATGAGATTTCATTACCTACATAAAGGATAGTGCTCACTGTATTCTTTGAAGGAGAAAATGTAAAAAATGTATACCAGACACATTGGTTATAGTGCATACTCAACTATCTTTTCGTATGATTCCTTTTCCAAGTTTTGCATTTCCTTGCAAAACCTGAAAAGCTGTCATGTATTAACATAGCTCCAATCATATCATCTTCACCTAATTTGAAGAGTGATAATCTCTAAAATTTCAGCTGTTTTTCTTTTTACATCGTTTATTTATGGTAGTGATGGTGGTGGTGGTGTGTGTGTGAGTGTGTGTGTGTGTGTGTGTGTGTGTGTGTGTGTGTGTGTGTGTGTGTATTGACCTACATGTGATACATATGTGGGCAGATGCCATGGAAGCCAAAAGAGGGCATCATATCCACTAAGTTGGAGTTCTGAGCTATTATATGAAGGCTGGGAATGAAACCTGGTCCTCTCTAAGACCAAACACTGAGTCATCTCTTCTGTCCTTGTCTTCATATTGATCAAATGTATTTTTTTAACTTTTTTATTGAGTCTTTATGAATTTCCCATCATGTATCCCAGTCCCACTCATCTCCATGTCCCTTCATATCCACCTCTGTACTTGCTTCCTAGCCCAACAAAAGAAATATCAGATAAGCAATAACAACAAAGCATAGAAAACATCTCATTGTGTAAGCTGTAATGTGTCAAAGTGTGCCCCACAGTGTATCCCTCTGTCCATACATCTTCACCTGCAAATGTTCATTGCAATGAGTCATTGGTATGACTGGAGATCTCTGGCTTCTGTGGAATCATCAATATTGCATTCTCACCAGGTCTATTCCTGGTTGTTCTCCTGTTGCCCTGTATCATGGAGATCCTGCAGCTTTGGAACTGCAGGATCAGTTTGTTCTCATGCTCCAGAAGTTCATAGATGGAGTAGGTTTTGTGGTAGGCCAAGTTAAAGCCCTAGATTTGGACCTAGGTTGTAGTTCAGTTGGTCAGGCTTCCAGCTCTCCCACAAAAGCTTGTAGTCATTGAACCATTTCTTCTGTGGCTCTTAGAAAATGTATTTATGTCTTACATGATAAATGTTGACTAAAGACAAGTAGCATGTTCTTCCTAAGCCAGGTTGGAATGTACAATTTTTTTTTTTTTTTTTAGAAAATTGAGATGTGACTGAGCAGTAACATCAGATACTGTGCTGATGGAGTGCCAAATACAAACCTGACCTTTGCTCAGTAAAGTGGGAAAAGTGTCATAGGATGTTTCAGTCTGCATGAGACAAAACTGGCTGCATTTAAGCCCAGTTTTTCTACTGTGTTTGATATTTGATTCTTCATATTAACTAACAGTACTCCACAGCTAAATACAGAACCATGGAGGAAAATATGCATTCAAATGTACCACAGAGGGTTTATAAAGTTGCTTTTTGTAGGCAAAACTGACACCCCAAACCAGAGCATTTGCAAAAAAGGGCTTTTGTGTTTTGTTTTCATTTCAATGCATTCTGATTACTCAGCTGTGTGTCCTGTGAACTCAGGTTAGGGGCTAAGTCAAACCTCATTATGGTACTAAATTATTAAGTAATGGTATTTATTATGCTCCATGAATGGAGAAACACAAAATCATTTAAGCCTCACATTTAAATCTATAGAAATGAGTGCAAAAATACAAGTGCCTCTTTAGTCTCTGTGAGACCAGATCAGCCTTGCTTACTTAATTCAGTAGACCATGTTCTCCTGGTGTCCTCCATCCTTCTGACTCCAAATTCTTTTCTCCTCCTCTTCTTTAGGGTTCCCAGATCTCCAATAAGAGAGACTTGATGAGACTGACTCTCTACTTCTAAGATCTTTGGTGTACCAGAGCCCAATTCCGAACCCAGCCATGTTTCATGGATCATGGTTTTTTTGGGGGGGAAAGTTCAAGAATAAATATTTGGACTGAAAGCACTTTTGTTGTTATTTGTTTTGTTATGTTGTGTTTATTTTTCTTATATAGATACATGATCTGACTGTGTAGCCCAGAGTAGCATGGAGCTTGTAATCCTTCCTCAGCCTCCACATGCCTGAGCCTGCACACATATGCCACCATACTTAGCTTCAAATCACTTTCTAAACTTAGGGTTTTTATTTACTTACTTTTTCATATTTTTTATGTTATACTTATAATTGACTTGAATGTATGTCTTATACAGGGTTAATTTTGCTAAGGCAAAACAACAGGGACAAAGCAACATGGGGGAGCAAAGGGTTTATTTGGCTTATACTTTTTTACCACTAATTATCCCTGAAGGTAGTCAGGACAAAACTCAAACAGAGAGGGGACCTGTATGCAGCAGCTGATAAGGCCATGGAGGAATGCTGCTTACTGTTTGCTCCTCATAACTTGCTCATCCATGTCTTTGTATAGAGTCCAAGACCCCCAACCCAGAGATGGCACCACCCATAATGGGTTGGACCCTCCCCATCAATCACTACTTAAGAAAATGTCCTAGAGTCTTGTCAACAGCCCAATCTTATGGAGGTATCTTCTCCATTGAGATTCCCTCCTTTCAGATAACTCTAGCACATGTATAATAGTTAAAGTAGTTCAGAGAGATTCCATGCACATTAGACACAATTTTATCTATTGGTAAAAGTATGCATAGGTCAATATCACAACTCATCATCTATACTGAAACAATTCGCTACACTCTCCAGATACCAAACTGTATCACATGTCCTTATAAAGATTCATCCCTAGGTCACACCACAGTTATAACACCTTGGAGTCACTGCTCCCACCCAACCTAATACCCAACCACTGACAACAACTGTTCTTTTTTTTATAAAATTATACTATTTTATAACATCTCTGATAAAAAGAAATCAATGCTATATACCTGTTATTGATAAACTTTTCCTTTAGAGTACTCCCTTGCATTCATACATGAATCAATAGATACATGAATCAATAGCTCATTTGTGTGTATTCCTGTGTAGTATTTCATGATAGATATGCTTAATATGTGTAAACATACACAGTATAAACTTTGATCTGTTACAGAATATGTTGTTAGATTATGCTTTCTATTCTTAAAATTAAATATATATTCTTTGACGTGTTTCATAGAGTATGTTAATTTCATCCTCTGCTATTGATGCATGAGTTTCTCCCAATACTGGCCTGCATTTGCTTTTGTCACTTGAATTCACACAAACTGTTTGATAGAGCTCATGCCTGTCCATCAACAAAACAAAATGAGTATTTTCAAGAGTGAGTTTTCTTATTTTCATTGTTGTAGTGAATTTCTGCTTAAGAATTTGGGTCATTTTGGCAAGTAATAAAAACAGCAAGAAATAGCAAGAATAGCTGTGAACATTTCATTTAATATATCTCAGAAAAATTGGGTGGAAATGACAAGGGAACAATGTGAGGTATTTAGTAAATGTTAACAAAATAATAAAGGAATTTCAACATGTACATTTTACAGATAAAACTCGCATATTATCCTGTCCTTCACTGAAAACTTGTGAAGTATTTTTGTGCTCATTTGATGTATGATGAATGCATCCTTTGAAATTAAATTAAGAGTCAAATTCATATATCTAGCAAGAGGGAGAACAAGGGTTTTAATCAGAATACCAACAATAAAATTCATAAACTATTTCCCCACAATACAATAATTCGCATTAAAAGGAATGGTAGAGACTTATCAGAGATGCAAGGTTTGATCTTCTACTTGGTTTATAATGCTACTTTGGTATTGTAAATATATTGTCATAAAAATGCAAAATTATCCATTGCTGTAGTATAGATTTTATTGTTTCAAAACAGTGTTTTTACTACATCTGTCCCTCCGTTACAATTCCTTAACCTCTGGTGAATTTTTTTTTTCAAATGATGCTAACTCATCATTTCCATATGGGCTTCAGTAATTCTGTCCCTAGATCACTGTGCTGCATTTTAAGTCTAACGAAAACTCTTCCTGTCCTCTTTAATCTTTACTCCTTGAAAATATTAGACTCTTTCAAAGAGCATACAGTTGATCAACAGTGCAATAATGTTTGTTTATAGCTGTATCTATCACATAGAATTTGATAAAACTTATCTCAGCTAACAAGCAAATGTGCATCCCATAGCAAGCATTCTAGTAACACATGTTAAAAAAAAATGTTACCCCCGATGTGTATTTGAATTGAGAATTGTTGATTTGGTAGCAGTAAAGATGTGCACTTGAAGAAATATTCTGGGTTCACAAGCTGGCTGCCTGGAAACTGGCATAAATTAGCAAAGAAGAAAGTTATACTGGTTCTTACCCATTTCCACCAGACACACCAAAGTTTAACCACTTAAGCTCAGCTAGGAGTTACTGCCTCTAGAGACACAAGCAGTAAACTTGGTGGTTAAGGAGATGTTGAAATGGGAGAATGTTTTCAGAATCAGAATAGGGTCAGTTCCTGTTACTCTACAATTTGGAAAAGTCCAATGTTTAGTCAAGTTATGTTGTAGAAAGACAGAAGTAAGCAATGGATAATTTAATGTGTCATTCTATTCTAAGGTGAGGTTTTTTAATGCTGAGACAAAAGAGCAAAAGTAGGAACTGTGAATATAGCCATAATTGAGGGACCAGAGGTCAAGGAAGTTTTCTTTCACAGAGAATATTGTTGTTCTCTTCCTGGAAACTAGATGGAAGACAGTTGACTTTTGAGTAAGGCACCCTATTCATTAGAGGGTTGGTACTGTCATTAGTCTTCATAACCATATATTAGAATAATTTTTGACAAGTTGGCTGAGCTGGTAATGCATCCTTACACCATGTCTAATGACTTTAGTTCAATTCCTGGAACTCACATAGTAGAAGGAAAGAAGTCTATCTTAAGTGTTGTCTTCTGAGACCCACCTATGTGCTATTGCAAGTATGTGCATGTGTGCTGGCACACACAAACATATCAATAAAATAAAAAAACTTCATTTTTCCTTAAAACTCACATATCTTAACCTTATTTTAAACTTACAGACATTTGTTTTCTATGCTTAAAACAATTAACAGGATTCTTGTCCCTTCTGCCAGATGGTCAAAGAATGATTAATTACCAAACTATATCAGAGTAAATGTCTTTATCTTGAATGACAAGCTAATCTCAATGACATCATCATTTCAAATTTTAGCATTTCAGGTTTTATCTAGTCACCTATTTCTCCTTTGAATATTCTTTAGAATTTTGTAATGTAATAAGAAACAACATTGCCGGGCGGTGGTGGCGCACGCCTTTGATCCCAGCACTTGGGAGGCAGAGGCAGGCGGATTTCTGAGTTCGAGGCCAGCCTGGTCTACAGAGTGAGTTCCAGGACAGCCAGGGCTTTACAGAGAAACCCTGTCTCGAAAAACCAAAAAAAAAAAAAAAAAAAAAAAAAAAAAAAAAAAAAAAAAAAAAAAAGAAACAACATGTGCTCTTGGGAACCTAAAATCTGCAGAGCAAAAATTTTTGGTAAAGAAAAATAAAAAAAAAAAAACAAGAGAATTATGAAAGTTAGATTCATGAAATAAGTAATATCGGTGACAGCATGGTCAGGTTCTTAGAGCTGGAGAGTAAGTTCATTCCTGAGACTGTGCAAAAACAACTGTTACCCCTAAATATGTCTTTGAAATGAAATTATTGATCTTGTGGCAGTAAAAAGGAGCACTTAAAGGAATATTTGTGGTCCATAAGCTGGTTCCCTGAAAACTGAGCATAAATTAGCAAAGAAAATGATAAAGTGTTTCTTATCCATTTCTACCAGATACAACCAAGTTTAACCACATAAGATTAGCTAGTAGTTACTGCTTGCAAGAGGCACAACTAGTCAAAGTTCCTCTTATACATGAGTTCCAGTGCTCAGCCCTGAATGTCACATCTACATTAATCCATTACTCAAGGCTTTAGGAATAGTTTGAAAGGTAGGTGGCAGAGACAGAAAAGATGTAGGAGCCTGAAAAAGGAAAGATACATGCGGTATGCTCTTTTAAGGACATGACATGGTGGTTGCTCATTATCCCATAGCAGCTATTGTAACTACAGAAAACTAAAACAAATTCAAGCCAATCAATATTCCAGCCTGGATTATAGAAGGTTTACAAGGCCTCTCTCTTAACTGAGAGTTATTGGTAGTTTATGGAACATGGTTTGAGGAAGAATCTTTGTTTTCCCTTTTTCAGAATTTTGGTCATTTACAAGTTTCCCATACTCCAAGGGACAACCACACACACATGAACGTTCGGGAAGCAATAAGTGGACACACAGGATTTTTCAAATGGAACATTTTTTTAAAGGACATTAACTTGGGATGAGAAAAATGCTAGCAGTGAAAAGGAATTGAGGATAAATGGGATATGAATATGATCATAAATTACATATACATATATGCAATTCTCAAAGAATAATTTTAAATGTATTTTAATACTACCCTACAGGTTTAGAGATGGCATCAGATCAAAAAGCTTTATTAGTTACTCTTTATGTCTCCATCTGTAGCTCAATTTCATTCCCACAAGGTACAGTCTATAGGGATTGGAGTCCTTTCCTTCTTCTCAATTTGATCTAACATTTTACTTTTCTTCTCTGAAGGTGCTCTCTACATTCAAGTTCAATGATGTATCATTGAGAACTGATCATTCCCTGTGTTAAATATATATGCCACATCCTTTGATATTTATATTTATTTATATTGTTCTCTTGTTATCTTTTGTTACAGATGCACATTCCACCAAAACTTTACAGAAACTAGGACCATTTTTCTTTTCCTCTCCTACAAATTTCAATAGGCACGACCCAGTTACTACATGTCTGAAGTTATCTCCAAGCCCAAAGAACCTAGATCTGTGATAGTTAACAATTGTTTTCCTTCATAGAAAGACAAAGGCAGAAGAGATTTTTTGAGAGAAGTGAAGGAAGTGGGATTAGAAAAAAAGAATGTGTGTATTCTTTATAAAATAATGTATCTTTGCAGATTCATAAAAAAGAAATAATTACAGATGAAAACTCAAGGAGATTCTCTGTAGAAAATGTGTGCCCCATAATTTGCTGACTTTTAATATGTTTACAATTACTATTTTCCAGTGTAAAATCCTTGCTCCTGACATACCCTTTGCCAGGAAGATAGGATTAAAAATCAATGAAATATAGAAGTGCAGTAAATACAAGATAATCATGAGGGTACATTTCTGGTTATGTTTCTAAAAATCATTGTGGGATACAAACATCAATATACATTTCCTTTTAGATGTTTAAGTAAATATCTTATTCAAAATGAAGTATCTTGTATTCTTGATAAATTGTTCTAATGATGTTGTTCTAACATATAATTAGAACTTTTGTTTCACTTAATATTACTTTAATATGAAATAAAAACATTTAACCTTGTTCCTTTTTCTGTCCCCACAATATGCCACAGACTGCATAGAGATAATGATTACATATGCATGGTGCTTTCACATGCATGAAAAAGGCTTTGGCTGCATCCCATATCTTTTTGTGCCAAACAAACATGCCAGTATACAAACTCCCAAATAGGCCATCAAGGCTGTAAGCCTAATTAAGTACGACTGGTCTACCAGCATCCTCATTATCATTAGTTTAAAAGAATACTGGCATAAGTGTATGAATCAGTAAAACTGACTTATGTAATTACGGCTTGAAAACTAATTTAATACCCTCAAAATATCTTCCTTGTGTTTAACTTTCTATCTATGATGAATATAATTTAAAACCAACCCTTAAAATATAGGATAGCTGTTCAATTTCAAATCTCATTTGAACATACAAAATTGTTTATTTTGTTTTTATAGAGATGATTACTATTTTGACTATTTTTTTTGACTTGCAAGAAAAACTTTTTCTTAGTAAAACATTGACTATGCATTTAATTTATTTGCATGTATACATATATACAAATGTTTTAATAGCATACATATGTGTGTGTATATATATGTGTGTGTGTGTGTGTGTGTGTGTGTGTGTGTGTGTGTGTGTGTTTCAACTTTTAAATTTTTCAATGCTGGACTGGATAGGTAGCTCACTGCTTAAGAGGAGATGTTATTCTCAAGAAAGACCATAGTTTGAGGCCAAATAACTCAAAGGTGGTTCAAAACATCCCATACCTCTAATTTCATGGGATCCAATGTGTTTTTCTGACCTCCACAAACAAATATGTGATTGACAAACATACATGCAAGTAAAATATTCATATATATCTATGTGTATACAAATATATATATATTTAATTTTATATATAATTTTAAACATCTTAAAACGTGTTCATTGCTGAACACCCAATTTTACTAACTCACTTACTACAAAGGAGATTTAAATGTATAGATGAATCAACTTCTAATAAACTAATAGCTGCTACATTTCTCTTCAGGCAGTAGTAGTATGGGGAAGGAATCTAAGGGATGTATTAAGCCCTTCAAGTCAATCTTTCAGAAGACAATTCTCATCACAAGAGAAAAACACTTTACAGATTTACAACGTTAAATATTTTGTATAAAAATATTATGTACTTAAAACATACACTTTTTGATTCATTGAGTTCAAACATATTTAGGGACATTGATAAATGTGAGTATTATAGTTAAGATTCAAGGTTGAGTGAGTCTTAGAGAAGCCAATGAACAATATGAAATAAAAACACAGAGAATCAAAATGGGTTTAAATTACTGTGTTTCTGCATCTGATAAGATGGTTTATTTAAGAGTAAGATAAAAGCTCTCTTAAAATACTAAAATATTTACCATAGGAGAAATGTAATTGTCACAGGTTTGCAACTAACTGCTATATAAAGCTGAACATTAGCATTTGAAAATGAGAGCATTACCTGATTGTGTGAGAGCCAGAGAGAAATCAAATCAGATGGAAGTTCCCTGCACAGAATACAAAAACAGAGATACGTATTTAAAATAAAGCAACAGCTCAGGTAAATGTGAGGAAATAAACACCATAAAAATCCTTCAAATTGCAGAATAAGCATAAGAAAACTAAATCATATCTTCCCATACATTAATATTTTCTTTCCTATACTAGAAGGATAGTTTTAAATGACAGAAAGGAAGGAAGGAAGGAAGGAAGGAAGGAAGGAAGGAAGGAAGGAAGGAAGGAAGGAAGGAAGGAA
>JADRCC010573836.1:0-10271 GCA_019843855.1 Hylomyscus alleni | reverse complement strand
CTCTTCCTTGATTCTGGTGTTGGAGGGCCATCCTGGTATTCCTTGGTTTGCAGACTCTGTTAGGCCATGGCATTCTTCTTGTGTGTGATGCTCTCTTCTCAAGAGCTAATGGTAGATACCAGGCAGTGAATTTAGGGCTCATCCTAATTTTCTTTCTTCTTCTTCTTCTTTTTTATTTTTTCTTGAAGACAGGGTCTCTCTGTGTAGCCTGGCTGTCTTGGAATTCACTCTGTAGACCAGGTCAGCCTCGAACTCAGAGATCCACCTGCCTCTGCCTCCTGAGTGCTGGGATTAAGGGCCCATGCAACCACAGATTAAGGCCCATCCTAATTTAATATACCCTTAACTAATTATATCTTCAAAGATACTGTTTCTGTTAAAGTTACATCGTAAGTCCCAGGTGGCCAGAGTTTTAGTGGAAACAGCAGTACCCCAGTGGGAGCTATGGGAACTAACCATAGCAAAATGCACATGAGGGCTGGGTATGTACCTCAGCTGATGGAGCGTTTGCCTATTATTCACGGAGTCCTGAGTTCAATCCCAGCACCACATGAATTGGGTGTGGTGGTGAAGGCAGGAGTATCAGGAGTTCAAAGGTCATCCTAGACCACACTGCAAGTTCCAGGACACATGAGAACCTTCTCTAAAAAACAAACAAAGAAAAAACAAACAAATAAACAAAACCCACCAGAGGAAGAGACTGAGAGAATCTCTTTAAGCAAAGTCAATGTAAATTTCTTCCTTAAAAAAATAGCTTATATGTGTGTGCACCTAAGTGTCTATATGTGAACCTCATGTGTGCAGGAGCTCTTGGAGGTCAGAAGAGGGCATCTAATTTCCTAGAACTAGAGTTATAGGAGACTGTGAGCTGCCGTGTGGATGCTGGAAGCCAAACCTGTGTCCTCTGAAAGAACAGAAAGCCCTCTTAACAGTTGGTCCATCTTTCTAGTCTCTATCAATGTTGGTTTCTTTCTTTGTTTCTTTCTTTTTTTTTTTTTTTTTTTTTTGCTTTCTCAAGACAGGGTTTCCAGGGTTTCTCTGTGTAGCCCTGGCTGTCCTGGAACTCACTCTGTAGACCAGGCTGGCCTTGAACTCAGAAATTCGCCTGCTTCTGCCTCTCAAGTGCTGGGATAAAAGGCATGCGCCACCACTGCCCAGCTTCAATGTTGATTTCTTACAGAAAAGTAGAAACTCTTGAGTGTAAGGGTAGAGTGAACAAGAAAAGAATATGTGTTAAAAAAAAATGCAGTACACTGTAGAGATTAAGAGCACTGGCTACTCTTCCAAAGGACCTGGGTTCAAATCCCAGCACCCATATGCCACCTCACACTGTCTGTAATTCGAGTTCCAGGGGATCTGATAACCTCACACAGGCACACTTGGAGGCAGAACACCAATAGAGAGAGAGAGAGAGAGAGAGAGAGAGAGAGAGAGACTATTTTTAAGGGATTAATGTTATAGAAGAAGGAAGGATCAGGGAACTGGAGAGATGGCTCAGCAGTTAAAAGCACTTGTTGTTCTTACAGAGAGGACTAATGCTTGGTTCCTAGCACCCACCTGGAGCTTACCACCATCCATATACTGAGTTCCACGGGATTCTGATGCCCTGTTCTCACCTCTATAGGTGCCAAACACACACGTGGTGCACACACATACAGACAAAACCCATACACGTAAAATATTTTTAAAAGATCATTCAGGACTTTTGGTAAAGATCAGGGTTAGAGGGATGGCTCAGTGGGTAGGTGCTTACTGCTCAACTGTAAGGACCTGCATTAGATCCCCACCATCTAGTGGGGAAGCCTGGCATGGCAACTCTTGGAGAGATGGACTTGCAAAGATGGACTTGCAAAGATGGACTTGCTTGGGTTCCTAGCACCACAACCATCTGTAACTCTAGTCCCAGAGGATGTCATCTTCTGGCCTCTGCAGGCACCAGGCACACCCACAGGGCACATACGTACATTTAGGCAAAACACTCATACACATAAAAATAACAATAATGTTTTTTTAAAAAAGAAGTCTGACATGATCATGCCCACCTGTAAACTCAGAGCTGTTGGAGTAGGGACAGGAGAGTCACGGGGGCTTGCTAGTGATCAGGTTCAGTGCCACAAAGAAATAAAGTGGAGAAGGCTAGAGAAGACCCAGCCTCTTCCTCATGTACACACGTGCACACGCATGCACATGCATGTATGCACCCTAAAATTTTGATAAATTCTGAAACTGTAGCAGAGCACCTCAGGTGCAGAGAGAGTTGAGTTCAGTGTTTCAACAATGGAATTACTAATTTCACAAAACCAGCTATTACTGAGGCAGAAACTTGTTTGTTCCCATCAGAATTCAAAAGTACAATTCTGTTCTTAACAGAGCTTTAGGAGTTGTAAACCTGGAGCATTTCTTTTGTCTCAAATTTAAATAGAAAGGACTGTAGTACTTAATTACTATCTATTAATGATCCTGAAAGCTGGCGGAGATCGGAGCATCAGGGGGACCTAGGCTGCGTGTTTATGAGTGGTCATAAAATAAAGGGGTGCCCTGACTGGTCTGTTCTCTCCACTGACTGCTAAGCATTTCCCCAAATCTTCCTGAAAATGAGGGGGAGTTGGCATGCCGCCTTAGTTTCTTCTACCAGATTTCATTCTTGGACCTACGCCACTTGTGCTCCCACGAAGTATGAGGTGCTCGTGTGCACTGAGTCCTGGGTGATGAAGGGGTTGGGGTGAGAATGGGTGGGCTGCCAGGTGATGAGAGTGGGGCATGGGACACAAAAGCAGCAGGGGTGTGGTCTCTGCTCTCACCAGCTTTAGCCCAGGATAAAGGGACATTTCACCTCGTAGCAGAAGCCACAAAGAATATGAACTTGGGAGGCGGGGGTGAGTTGAGGATCTTAGGTCAGGTTCCTGTTTGAGTGAGAGTAGTGGTCCATACTTGTAATCCCAGCACACGGGAGGCAGAGGCAGGAATAGACCAGGCAAGTTTGAGACCAACTAGGTCTAAATAGTGACTTACAGGATACCAGGGTAACACAGAGCTATCCTGTCTCAAAAAAAAAAAAAAAAAAAAAAAAAAAAAAAAAAAGTCTTAAAGAAAGGAAAAGAGCTAGAGAAAGATAGATGACTCCATCAGCAAGCTAGAGAGCATGAATTAATTCCAGGACTGGTGGAGAGGAAAAGGCAGAGGATTCCTGCAGTTTACTGAGCAGGCAATCTAACCCAGATCAGCAGGCTCCAGGTTCATTGACAACTCTGTTCACCCCCCCCCCAAAAAAAAAAATCAGGTAGACAGTGTTTGAAATATAATGTAGTGAGGAGGCCCATGCCAATATGTCCCCCTGAGTAATTATGCCACACAACAGATCTGCTTATAAAGGAGGTTTACTGGGGGGAAGGGAAGGGAAGGGAGGGGAAGAGTAAGGGCCTAGAAAAGGGGTAGAGGCAGATAGACAGGAGCAGAACCATGAGGGCAAGGAAAAAGGGACAGAGAAGGACAGAAATGGGGAGAGAAGGACTGACTGGGAACATGTGGAAGCAGAGAGAGAACTGGGGTGCCGAGCAGTCCTTTATATGCTGCCTGCACTTGGCTGTGGCAGGTAATGGCAGTGACCTTGCTAGGTCACTAGGAGGAGCCTAGTGGAGTTGCCTGCAAGCTAACAGACAGTTATTGAAGAAGGTACCCAACATTCATCTATGGCATCCATGTGTTTTCTCCCCCTCCCCTTCTTCCTCCCCTCCCCCTTCCCTCCCCCTCCTCCCCAAGAGGTACCTCTCCTTTGCATGGTGGATAATACTACAGTTTGCTGAGGAAAACGAGAAAGAGGGAAGAGCAGGGGCAGGGCTCCTCCTGTTGCTTTAGCCTCTGATACTTTCAGGGTTTTGCTCCGAAAACTTCCTTCCCTTTTCCATAAGAGGTCAATGTGCAGGCCTGGTTCTATGTCTTGAACCAGTCTTTTAAGGACTCTGGCTGCTCTCCATTGCCTGCAGTTGGATGCTACTGTCTTCCACTGCCAAAACTCCCTAGAAGAAAAGTGGCATCTTTCAAAGCTCAGGTTGTAGGCCAGGCCTGGTGGTGTTTGCCTGTAAGCTCAACTCTCATGAGGCTGGGGAAGGTTAGGAGTTCAAGGTTACCCTTGGCTGCTTTTACAAGGCCATCCTGGGCTACCATGAGAGCCTGCCTTTAAAACAGAAAGGAAGAAAGAAAGAAAGGAAGGAAGGAAGGAAGGAAGAAAGAAAGAAAGAAAGAAAGAAAGAAAGAAAGAAAGAAAGAAAGAGAGAAAGAGAGAGAAGGAAGAAAGAGAAAGAAAGAGAGAGAAGGAAGGAAGGAAGGAAGGAAGGAAGGAAGGAAGGAAGGAAGGAAGGAAGGAAGGAAGGAAGGAAGGGAAGAGGGAAAGAACAACCTTAAAATGAAATCATATTGTTCCTGGGTTAGGGATACAGCTCAGTGATAAAGACCTTTCCTGGCAAATGGTGTTCTCCTGGTTCCTAAAAGAAACAAAAGAACTTCTTGTCAAGGCTCCCAGAGCCCAGCCCTACATATAACACAGCAAACATCTGCCCAGTGAACAGCTGGCATGTATGGCCCATCCTGTTGGCTTACTGATAAGACAGATGACTGCCCAGCGACCGCTGTTCTCATCATAGCTGATCTATAGATCAGCTATGTAGAGATCAGTTGATTCTTCCTCCACCACCACACCCTGAAGGCCTATGTCAGCTTTAAAAACACCATCACTGTTTTTATTTTATGTGTATGGCTGTATTATTGTATGCTTGTACATCTGTATTTTGCATGTATGCCCCTGCCAGAAGAGGGATTCAGATTTTATTTATTTATTTATTTATTTATTTATTTATTTATTTATTTTTAAAGATTTATTTATTATTATATGAGTACACTGTAGCTGTCCTCAGACACACCAGGAGAGGGCATCAGATCTCATTCTGGATAGTTGTGAGCAACCATGTGGTTGCTGGGATTTGAACTCATAACCTCTGGAAGAGCAGTCAGTGCTCTTAACCACTGAGCCATCTCACCAGCCCCAGAAGAGGGATTCAGATCCCTATCTGTCAGGAGCCCCTTATAGGGTCCTGGGAGCTGACCCTGGACCCTCCCATCTCTCCAGCCCCATACCCTGACTGTCTTCTCCTAAACAAAAGCTGTGGACAAGTAGGGCCTTCTCCTCAGGGCTGCCTTCTGGGAGGTCTCATCATTCACAGAAGAAACCAAGAGGACGCTCTGATTTAAGGAGCTGTCTCTAAGCTCTCTTGTCTTCCTCTCATCTGTTTCAAAAGTAGTGCTGTGGTGGGGCCGAGGGTGTATCTAAGAGGCAGAACCACTGAGTTGACAAGGTGCGGAGTTTATCCCTAGCTCTGGAAACAAACCAACCAGCCAACAGTGGAGGGTAAAGCCTAGGCTATGGATCCAGTCAGAAGCCGGCTGGGGTTTGTGAGACCTTGTTTCCAAACAAATGAGCATAGAGGAGTGATGTATTTCCAGCATGAAAAAGACAACCATGGGGTTGGGGGTGTAATGTAATTGGTGAAGTGCTTGCCACAAAGCTCTGGGTTCAGTCCCAGCTTTGTATAAGCTGTGTGCCTTGGTTTAGGCCTGTGATTCCAGCGCTTGGGAGGTGGAAGTAAGAAGATTCGAAGGGCAAGGTCATCTCTAGCTATGTGATGAGTCAGCTTAGAGTACCTAACACACACACACACACACACACACACACACACACACACACACACACGCACACGCACACGCACACGCGCACACACACATATAATTTTTAAAAACATACACAAGAGCCAGTGGTGATGGTTTACGCCTTTAATCCCAGCACTTGGGAGGCAGAGCAGGCAGATTTCTGAGTTCAAGGCCAGCCTGGTCTACAGAGTGAGTTCCAGGACAGCCAGGGCTACATAGAGAACCATGTCTCAAAAACAAAACAAAATAAAACAACAACAAAACAAAACAAAAAAATAGTTAGAGGAAGAATGGAAGTTTCTGGAAATCCTGTAATTGCATAGGACACTCAAAGGAAAAAATCAGGACTGTGCCAGTTTAACTCCATGGTCACAGTCAACTCCAGGCAGGCGACATTCCACCACCTCTTGTCTCTGGGTCTAAATGCTGGCATTACAGCTATTACACACGCTTGGCCCTGCTTTGATCTTTCATTTTTCATTTTTTTCCATCTAAAAAGCCATTGCTATATCTCACAGTACAGGACCAAGAACCTTGCTTCTCTCTGTCTAGATAGAAAACTTTATTTGTGGGCACTTTTAATGAGGTCACTCATGTCCTCCAAATACTTGTGTGAATGGTAGTGTATCCAGAGTGTACCCCAGGGTGACCTGATCTAGAAGCGGGGCTTTTGCTGATAAAGTCCAAATGACATCCTTAGGACGGGACCTAATCTGCCTAATGTTCTTAAGAGGGGCTGGGAAAACTTTTAGGGGTGCACACACAGTGAAAGTGCCACGTGAGGACGGGAGTTTTGCAAGGTATGGTACCACCTGTCTGAAATTCCAGCACCCCGAAAGCTGAGCCAGAGGGATTATCAGTTCCAGGCCAGCCTGGTTTTACAAGTGGACACTGACTAAAAAAAGCCAAAACACGGTGTTATGCTGTTACAAACCCAGAAACACCCCAGATCGCTGACAAACACCCCACAAACTAGGACAGGAATGTACGACCTATTCTCCCTATCAGCTTCAGGCATCTCTCCTGCTGAGTCCTTCATTTCAGGGCCCCCCGAACTTCGAGACAGCAAAAGTTTGTGGTTTAAGTCCACCCAGATTGGGGTGATGTTACAACAGCTTTGGCAGATTCTCACAGGCTTGGTGAGTTGTAACACGCCAGCATCCATAGAGTACACCGAGAAGAGGTCAACAAGTGTGTGTGTGCATGTATGTGTATGTATGTGCATGTGTGTACATGTGTGTGTGTGAGTGTGTGTATGAGCGTGTGTGTATATGTGTATATGTGCATGTGTGAGTGTGCGTGTCCATGTGTGTGCAGTGTGTGTATGTGAGCGTGTATGTATGTGCATGTGTGTGTTTGTGTGAGTGTGTGTGTATGTGTGCATGCATGCATGCTTGTTTGTGCATGTATGGAGAGCAGAAGACAACCTCAGTGCTGTTTGTTCCCTCAGGCAGTGCCCATTGGCTTGTTTGTTTGTCTAGTTGTTATTGTTGTTGTTGAGACATTGTTTCTCACTGGCCTGGAACTTGCTGAGTTGGTTAGGTTGGCTGGCCAGTGACCTCCAGGGATCCACATGTCTTTGTCCCCCCAGGGCTGGGAAAATAAGCACAGGCTGACCCACCAGTATTTTTGAGGTGACTCTAATTCAGGTCCTTATACTCGCAGGGTCCTTTACCAACTGAGCTCTCTCTCCAGCCCATCTTCTGCGTTTCATTACAGGTTTGAAATGGATTAATTAGTTAGTTTCAGTGGTGCTGAGGATCTAACTCAGGGCCTTCCATATGCCAGACAAGTGTCCTGTTTCTCCACTATACCCTTGACCAGCCCTCTAAATATTTTTAATCTGTTGAAACAATAGTTCTCAACCTTCCTAATGCTGCAACCCTTTAATACAGTTTCTCTTGTTGTGGTGACCCCTCTCCCCCAATCATGAAATTATTATTGTTGCTACTTCCTAACTGTAACGTTGCTAATATAAATATGTAGAATGTGGGCTTCTCTGATATGCAGTCCCTGTAGGGACTCTACCCACAGGTTGAGAGCCACTGCCTTAGATGCTGCAGTGTTATACCAAGAACATCTGCATTGAGTCAGAGTGGATTAAAGGCCTCATCCAGTTCCCAAATCTTGTGAAATGTTTCAAAACAACTGTGGAGCATCTGCTGCAGGCCAAGCACAGACATTCAAAGGTTGTCGATCAGAAACCGGAATCAACGCAGCCACACCACTCTCTAAGCCGGAGCCTGACCTGAGGAGCAGCAACCCAATATGGCAACTGTCGATCCCTGCCAGCCTGTTGCAGAGGACAGAGTTCTCATCTTCTTAAAGAACCTAGGTCAGCATTAGGAAGGATTGTGAAAGGAGCCCAAGGTGGACTGGTTGGATGTGAGGGGTGGCGGAATAAGTGGGCGCATGCTGCAGAGTTGGGGAGGCGGTGGCAAATCATGCTCTCTTCTAATGCTTTCACCAAGACCAGTTAGAAATCCATGTCTCTCTGGGGGGTGTGGGTGTAGGATAAACGCTAAGTATTTGATCTTTCCATTTTTAAAGCAGGAGCATGGCCCTATACCAAGAGAGTCAAAAGCACAAGAAATATGTCTGTCCTTTTCTCCTTCCCCAGTGAGTGGACTTGAGTGATGTCTTAGGTCTTTCCAGAATTAAGATCACGTGGGCTAGGACACTGGAAGCCTAGACTGTCTGGCTTGCCTGAGACTCTGATGGACTCCGTGGGTGAGGAAACTCTGTCACACTACAGGAGTCTGTTCTAACACAGCTGACCTGCCTATCTTTCTTCCTGGATCTTGGCCTTACCAGGGGCTGAATCTGCTTGAACAAAGGTCGAGTGTCTGTTCACTTTTGGATCAGGTTGATTATAAAAAGTATTGTAGTTCCATTCCTATCATTGTGATAAAATACCCTGCCACAAAGCGACTTAGGGGAGAAAGTGTTCATTTTGTCTCTCAGTACCAGGTTCTAGACCATCATCTCCTGGAAGTCAAGGAGGCAGGAACTTGAGACAGCTAGTTACATGCACAGCTGAGCAGAGAAATGAACTCGAGCACACTTACTGCTCACACTGGCTTTCTCTACTCTAACACAGTGTAGGACCTAGATCCAGGGGATGGTACTGCCCACAGTAGGCTGCTCTTCCCACACCAATCAACTCTTAATCAAGACAGTCTCCCACCAAGATCCCTGAAGGCCAAAGGGATCCAGACTGTCCTTTGTTGAGTTTCTCTCCCCAGGTGATTCTAGATTGCATCAAGTTGACAATTGAAAGTATCACAGGGTGCTGGAGCCGTGGCTTAGCAGGCAAGAGCACTGACTGTGGATCCAAAGAACCCCGGTTCAAGCCCCAGCTACTGCCTGATGGCTCACAGCCGTCTGAACTGTCATTGCCAGGCAGTGGTGGCACATGCCTTTAATCCCAGCACTTGGGAGGCAGAGGCAGGCAGATTTCTGAGTTCGAGGCCAGCCAGGGCTACACAGAGAAACCCTGTCTCTGCGCCAAGTCTTCGCTCAGCCACCTTCAGTTCTCTCTGTGACCCACAGGTTGTGAGGCCAGATCTCAGTTGACAATCTGAGGCAATGCCTAAGGAGGAGCTTGCCTACAGAACAGCCTCTGATTTTTCTTCTGGACTTTTTTGAAAAACACAATGGAGACCCTGCCAACCAGTCACAAGTACAGTTTCCATTGTATAGGACCCAGAGGCAGAAGTTGTCTGTTCAGCTCCTCTGCCCGGGAGCCTCATTCTTGACAGACACGTGAGGCTCAGACAAAACCACAAATTAGACTAAGACTCTGTTTCTGTCATTATCCCTTGGTCATCTGGCTAGGAGTTCCCCAACTTTCCCTGTAAAGAAGAATAGTCACTATTGTGGGGTCGTCACAGCTGGGAATTATTTTCTATAACTGTAGTGGAATTAAAGGCCCCTTGACTTGTAGATATGTATCTTCCATGTTGAAGTTCTCAATCTCAGACAGGTGACATCCAGACAGGCCATGTCCTTAGACAGGTGTGCAAAGGCCAGGCCCTCACTGACCCAGTGTTCTCGAGTCCGGTTACAAGCTCAGGTGAAAACAATCTGATGGAACACGTTGCGCTCATTAAAAAGCAAGAGAAACCCATCTTTGAAATACAGTCTTGGAGAGCACCACCCCCTGGACAGATGTGCACCCTCCTCTCACCTGTCAGAAACCAACAGGGTGTCCTAGAGTGGCATTTTGTTTCTTAGTGACAAAGCCCTTTCAATCCCAGGGACATTTATGGCTGACACTGAAAAACCCTTTGCACCTGACCACCTGGCTGTGGTTACCGAGTGTCAGCAGCCAGCCTTTGTCTGTGGGAGATTAGCTCTGGGGGGCTGCTAGGGTGAAAAACTGGGAGAGAGGACAGATGTTATTCTATATGTATGAGAAGACTTAGATTAGCCAAGAGGATGAGTCAGGCCGGAAGATCCAGCGAGGCAGAGGAGGCTGTCACCACAGGTTGTCACTGATAGGCAGCAATGTCAAGGGCTCCTTCCCCCTGACAGGGTCACCAGAAGTCTGAGCAACCAATAGGGTCCCC
>JADRCC010573835.1:2688-13266 GCA_019843855.1 Hylomyscus alleni | reverse complement strand
TTAAAGGGCCAGTAAATATCTTCAACAAAATTATAGAAAACTTCCCTAACCTAAAGAAAGAGATGCCCATGAATATACAAGAAGCCTACAGAACTCCAAATAGACTGGACCAGAAAAGAAATTCCTCCTGTCACATAATAATAAAAACATGAAATGCACTAAACAAAGAATTTTAAAAGAAGTAAGGGAAAAAGGTAAAGTAACATATAAAGACAGGTCTATCAGAATTACACCAGACTTCTCACCAGAGACTATGAAAGCTAGAAGATCCTGGGCAGATGTCATACAGACCCTAAGAGAACACAAATGCCAGCCCAGGCTACTATACCCAGCAAAACTCTCCATTACCATAGATGGAGAAACCAAGATATTCCATGTAAAAAGCAAAATGGTAAAAACCATATTCCATGTAAAAACCAAATTTACACAATACCTTTCCACAAATCCAGCCCTACAAAGGATAATAGATGGAAAACATCAGCATAAGGAGCAAAACTACACCCTAGAAGAAGCAAGAAAGTAATCTTTCAACAAACCCACACAAACCTAATTCTACTTCTAACAACAAAAATAACAGGAAGTAACAATCACTTTTTCTTAATATCTCTTAATATGAAAATTAATATTACCAACTTATCCTAATCGATTCAAATTCAAAAAAGTATGAGGAATTGAAATTTTGTTGGCTATCATCTGGTGGTCTCTCTAACTTGGTAATTGGAGAAATAGGTCCAATATTGTACAATCCATATTCACTTTCTACTTGTTTGTACATGACAGTGTTGTGCCGGGTACCACATAATGGTCTTGAGCCATGCTTCTGTCTCAGCCTCTCTAGTAGTAGGATTGCTTGTTTGATGTTTTTACACTATACTATGATTTTCAAAGCATCTTACATATTTCAAAATTATGCATACAGCCAAAAGAAGCATAAACACTTAACTTAGGAGGTGGCTTACAAGAGAACAACAAAAAGTGAGACTGAATGCTCCATGTTTGTAATTATTGTATCAAGTTTGAAGAAGAGAACTTTATAAGTTACTCTTTCTCTGAGATGAATGCTTCTCCAAATTATCACAGCCAATGACCCAGATTTTTACCCTCACCTAATGTCTGTGCCACCCTCCAAGCAGAGCCATTGTTCACTGAAACAATTGGTGAATGACTTCATGGATAGATGATCTTAATACACACACCATTTCAGATAGACCATCTTAATAACTTACCATTTCTTAAATGAATGTAACCTGTTCTCTGTGGGCTGAGAATGAAGACAATTACTTCAGTCAAATACCTTTGACCATAGCAGGAAATCTGTATTCAAAAATCGTGCCTACAATTCACTCCTTGGCACAGCAGAACTGTCAACTCTTAGCTCAGCTACTAGGGAGGTAAAATCTTTTGGTGATGTGAGGGGCATTGAAGTACAGCCTTATTACAATGAACTCCAATGTCTAAAAATTGTTCTTATTTTGGACTTGTACCATAGTAAGAGCCAAGATTTTAAACTCTACTAAAAACAAAACAAACAACAAAGAAAAAGACTTTATTTATGTTCGTTTAAAAAAAAACTAGTAGTGATGTATTATTTTAAAATACACAGCTAATATGTTTGGAGGTATTTAAAATTTATATTGAGAAAAACATGTATTTCAGTATTGCTGCAGACAAGCATCTACATAAGACTAATTGATTGTTTTCTATCAAACAACTTTTATACTACTCATTTTCATTGTTACAATATTTTATAAATTTTAAAGAATATGACAAAATTTTAAAAAAAAGGTATGGCAGGTATTGAAGGGGGGTCTCTGGGAGGAGTTGGGGTACAAAAGAGAAAGAAGAATGTGATATAATTCTATTTACTTAAAGTATGTTTTTGAATGTTAACAAATTCAGATAAACTGAAATTATGTATCTTTTCTCATCATAATGCAATAAAACTTAAATCAATTAAAAAAAAAACAGTAACAAGGAGACAATGATGTCAACATTGTTGCCATCTTGTGATGGAGCCTAGTCCACTTGGACCTGCTGAAGCACTCTGTGTGTGTTGTCTCTGGAGGAGACATTTTCCTAGGATGTTGCTTTCCAGGAGTAGGGAACCCCTTCCACATTCTAAGCTGAGATTTCTCTTTTAAAATGAATATGTATTTTCACAAGTTGCAGCCTTAGGTGAGTGGGTTCTTTGCTGAGGCCTGCTTGTCCCAGTGTGGAGTAGAGAGTTTATCTTTAATAATTTCAGCCTCTTTTTTAGCATCCATATTGCCTGAAAATTTAAACTTCCTCTTCCCTTACCAACTGCATAATATTTAAATTGATTTTTTTGTCCAATTTTTTTATTCTTTCTACTGTGGGCCTGGATATATTTTAATTTAGCCTGACACAAAATTTCAGGGCATGGGAAGAACAAAGTTAAATTCTTAGACAGAATGTACTAAGAATCATGTCTAGTTTTGATCCCCCCAAAAGTTTCATTCCTCTTTGAAACCTCATTAACCACTGTCTGCATTTCTCTCAACCTGGTATTCCAAACCCCCACCAGAATGACACACTGAGCTATATTTTCAGCATTCAAAAGGTTTTTTTAGCCCCAAATCCCAAACTCCTCTACATTCTTCCTGTAAACGAGTTCCAAAGACCTAAGAACCACAGTCAGGTCCATCACAGTAACAACCCCACTCCTGGTACCAATTGTACATCTCAGTTATATTTCCTATTGGTGTGCAAAATACCTTGACAAAAGCAACTTAAGGGAGAAAAGGTTTATTCGTATTCACAATTTGAGGGTACAGACCATCATAGCAGTTCTGTTAGAAAGAGCTTAAGATAACTGATTACGTTGTATCAGCAATCAAGAAGCAGAGAGTGGGAGCTGGGGAGATAGATGGCTCAGCAGTTAAAAGAACTGGCTGCTCTTCCAGAGGCCCTGAGTTCAATTCCCAGCAACCACACGGTGGCTCACAACCATCTGTAATAGGATCAAATGCCCTCTTCTGGTGTGCAGGTGTCACACCAGTCACATACATTAAACAAACAAATCTTAGCAGAGAGTGGTAAATACTTACTTGGCTAGCTTTTTCTTATTTATGCAGCACAGGACTAAAGGCCAAGGAATGCCGACACCCATATATTTAGAATGGTCTTCCCTTCCACCTCAGTTAACCTGATCAAGATAACCCTTCATAGGCAGCTTCAGATGTTTGTCTCTTCGGTGATCGTATTCTAAAGCCGGTCAGGTTAACACTCAACATAGATTAGTGAGCAGAGAGATCATGGCAAGTGGCGCATGAGGCAGCTGCTCACATAGCATCTGCAGCCAGGAAGCAGGGGAAGCAGGGGAATAGACATGCTGACATTCCGCTCACTTATTCCTGTAATTCAGTCTGGGACCCGACCCCATCCGTGGTACTACCCACATCCGAGTGAGTCTTTCATCTTCATTCAGTTCAGCTTTTCTGGGAACAGCATCACAGATTTACCCAGAGGGGTGTTTCCTCAGTGATTGTAAGTCCATTCTGGTCAACAAAGAGTCAACATCACAATTCCACTCCCCAGCACCTTGACATCCAAACACATCCCTTTATTTACTTATTTTTGAGAGGAAACACACACACACACACACACACACACACACACACACACCTGGAGAGAGAGAGCTAGACATACACAGAGAGACTTTAACTTCTTTTTTTTTACTATGTTCTTCAACTTTATTCAAATACATTCATTATCGATATCCCAGAAGTATGTAACATATTCAAAAAAATAATTCCATGCTATCAGAAGGAGATGTTCACTTTACTCCCGCTTGTCTTCATTCCAAGCCACATAGACAAGCAACCAGAACCACGTGAAAGCAAACAACAGCAGCAGTTGCCGCATAAAAATGGCTGTCTCTACTGGACATCCTGAGGGCACCTTCAATTCTATAAGTTTTAGCTGTAAAATGCAACCCAATAGGAGCTGTGATAGTTAAAGCTGTGCACAACAGGAGTGCCTCCGGGGTTGAAGCTGAGGCCGAAGCATACTCAATATCCACTTTACCAAGTCATTCCATAGTGTAGTGGCAGCAGCAGACGCCGGGTAGCTTGCGGGGCTCTGAGAGGGTGACCATACTCACAGGTCACCCAACCTTGGACTTCGAATCCTCTACAGGCACACGCCACCAAACCCAGTCTATGCTCTGCTGGGATTGAGCCAGGTTTTAATGAAAGATACACAAGTCCTCCTGTACCAACGTAGTTACAGTCCCCACCCCAAAATGGTTTTAAACAATAGCATTCTGGTTTTATACTCTATCACCTCATAACGCAAAATGCATTTAATCCATCTCTAAAAAAAAAAATAGTTATTTAACTGTCTCAACACTTTCAAAAGTGTAAACTCTTTTCTGAGATTTAATACTATCTTCCCCTCCCTTCTTCGACCCCCCCCCCCCCACCAGGGACCAAACATGAGTCTTTATTGATTTTGGCTATTTAAGGGGAGTGAAGTGGGAGCCGTGGGTGGTACGAGTACCAGGCTTCATCAGCTTGTAGGGGGTGGAGAACTCATCCAGGTAGGAGCCAATCAACTCAGTTTGATCTCCACCTGGTTGAAGTTCTTGCTGTTGTACACACCCACCACATTGCCTACCATCTCTGGCAGCACGCTCAAGCCCCTCAGGTGTGTCTTCACCACCTCCGGCTTCTCCATGCGTGGCGCCTCCTTCTAGGCCTTTCTCAAGTGCTTGAGTAGTGAGTGCTGCTTCTGCTGCAGGCCACAGTTCAGGCACTGCTTCTGGCAGGTGCTGTACAACTGCTTCAGCTGCTCACAAGGCACGTCCAGCAGCGGGTCCAGGTGCACGCCACCGTAAGTGACCTTGCAGAAGGTCCATCTCTTCCGCTCCACTTCGGGCCATCTTGGTGGTTGCTTGGAAAAGGAAACGTTGGCTGTGTCTGCCTTAATACTACCTCGTAACTGAGTCCTATAAAATCACAAACAAGTTACATATCTAAGCTACAATGAAATCAACACCTCCATTCCAAAAAAGGAGGGATAAGGACCTCATCGTAAGGAAAGACTAAGGCAAGACCAAACCCAGAGGAGAGAGCAGCCATCCTGAAGCTGTGTTCAGCATCTGGGGCTCCTGACGGAATCATCTGGCCTCGAAAGGGCTTGGGAAGCTCTGCCTCTCTCAAGCTGAGCCAACTCGATCCTACAGCTTTCCCTGGCAGAAATCCCAGGGTTCTGGCATCCCTAACATCCTGGGATCTGCCCTGCAATTGAGGCTTCACTTTGAGTCTCATTCAGTGACATCAAAGGATCTTCTCACGGCCTCTGACTCTGTCACACACTGTCTTAGGTCAGCGGCTGTCTGAACACACCAAACTCCACAACTCTTTCTTTTTTTTTTTTTTTTTTTAGATTTATTTATTTATTATATGCAAATACACTGTAGCTGTCTTCAGACGCACCAGAAGAGGGCGTCAGATCTCATTACGGGTGGATGGTTGTGAGCCACCATGTGGTTGCTGGGGTTTGAACTCATGACCTTCGGAAGAGCAGTCAGTGCTCTTCCCCACTGAGCCATCTCTCCAGCCCCCCACAACTCTCTTTCAATCTCAAATTCTTCATACCTATAAACCAGTACCACAGGGACGGCAGTACAAAATTCTACAGTCAGCTGAGGTGCAGGACCCACTGGACTATGTAACAGTTGCACCATGTCTATATGCTGACCCTGGGGAAATACTGCCCTAGGCAGTTTTGTTTTTAATTTCATTTTTTAAATGAATTAATTTTGTCCTGACAATTTCTGACAACATCGAACCACAGTTGCTGCAGTTTCTGTACAATGAAGCTGTGGAAAAGCTTGCTTAGGGAGTTGCTATCTAGGAGCCAGGAAGTCCCAAGGCTCTTGGGCTTAGCTGAGCGCGGCATTGACCTCCAGGCACTGTTGCCACTGTGCGGAGCAGAGAGGATACCTTCTGTAATCATGTTAATCGCTCTCACAGTGACAGCCTCCCTGCCAGCGCAAACTAGAATGAAATCTTAGGATTCCCAGTGCTCCTCTATCCTTCAACTGCACAGTCTCCCTTTCTTTCCCCTCCCCCCCTTATTACTTTTTCATCGGGGACCTGAGGAAGGACAATTAGGAATAATTGATGAAGAACATTCAGTGCTATGTTCTTTTTAAATTTCCTTCACCAAAGAGAATGCATTACATTTTTTTAATATAATTTTTTTTAGATTTTTTTTTATACACATCTATGTTTTGCCTGTATATATATGTCTGTGTGAGGGTGTCAGATACCCTAGAACTGGAGTTACAGGCTAGTTGTGAGTGCTTGAAATTGAACCAGTCCTCTGGAAGAGCAGCCAATGCTCTTAACCACTGAGCCACCTCTCCAGCTCCTTGATATACTATTTTTATTAACTGAGAATTTCATACAATATATTTGGTTGTCCCTCCCATTCCTCTCCCAGCTCCTGACCCCTACCGGCGTCCTCTTTTTTTTTTTTTTTTTAAAGATTTATTTATTTATTATATATAAGTACACAATAGCTGTCTTCAGACACACCAGAAGAGGGCGTCATATCTCATTACGGATGGTTGTGAGCCACCATGTGGTTGCTGGGATTTGAACTCATGACCTTCCGAAGAGCAGTCAGTGCTCTTCCCCACTGAGCCATCTCACCAGCCCCCTCTTTTTTTTTTTTTTAAAGGTCTATTGCTTAGCGTTATGCAATTCTTAGGTTACAAGCAGAATGCAGCCAGATTCTTTGTTTTTGTTTTGTTTTGTTTTGTTTTTTGTTTTCTTGTTTTTTTCGAGACAGGGTTTCTCTGTGTAGCCCTGGCTGTTCCTAGAAATCACTCTGTAGACCAGGCTGGCCTTGAACTCAGAAATCCGTCTGCCTCTGCCTCCCAAGTGTTGGGATTAAAGGTGTGCGCCACCACGCCTGGCTAGATTCTTTGTTAAATATTCCATGACTGCCTTTAGCCCCAGCTGTAAAAAAACGTCCTTGCTCCCCTCTGAAATCTCACGAGCTGAGCCTCCGCTGTTCACACTGCTCAGCACTACTGTCTTCCAAGCTTCTGTTGGCACAGCCTGATAAGCTGTGCGGATGGCATTCAAAGGCTTACGGTTCCAGAGGCGTAGAGAAAAGGCGACAGTTACAGAGAGGATGGCAGCAGTAACAGCAAGCTGGCTCATCAGTCTCATCTACACACAGTAGGTCAAGATCAGTCTCATCTACACACAGTAGGTCAAGACTACCGACCCTTAGCCCAGCAACGTACTTCCTCCACAAACACGCCAGAACTTCCCAAACAGCACGAGCAACTGGGACCAAGTGCTCAAATTCATGAGCCTATAGCAGTCATTTCTCATCCAGACCACACTACTGTGTTTACCTAACACAGGGTTTTGATACCAGCACTGCAAAATAAACAACTATTCTAAACCCCTGCTCAGGAAATGCACAGATCTCAACTTGTTTTGGAGTTTGTTACTGGATTACTACTGTTTTCTTTTGTGTCATTGTGTTTCCTTGATTTGTTTTAATTTTTATTTTAAATAATCATTAAATTTTTGAGACAGGGTCTCATGTAGCCCAGGCTGGCCTCAAACTCACTGCAAAGCTGAAGACAGTCCTGAACCCTGACCTCCCTGCCTCTCAAATGCTGGGAGACAGGCATAAACTATCACAACCAACTTAATTTTTATTGTTTCAAGTTTTCCACTGTTGCAAATATATAAGAAACCATACCTCTTGTAGCTTAAAAAGTTTTTGAGGCTTGTTTTTTGTTTTTTGTTTTGTTTCTTCCAAGACAGGGTTTCTCTGTATAACAGCCCAGGCTTTCCTGGAACTCGATTCATAGACCAGGTTGGCCTCAAACTCACAGAGATCCATCTGCCTCTTAGGTATGGACCACCATGCCCCGCTAGTTTATTTTTTAAGTGTGTGTGTGTGTGTGTGTGTGTGTGTGTGTGTGTGTGCATGTATACACATGCTGGCCCATGCATGCACACACTACAGATCATGTGTGGCAGTCAGAGGACAACTTGAGTGAGTGAGTACTTTCCTCTGACCACTTGTGTCCTGGGGATTAACCTCAGGATGCTAGGCCTGAGGCACCTTACGCACTGCAATAGTTTGTATGTGCTTGGGCTAGGGAGTGGCACTATTAGAAGGTGTGGCCTTGTTGGAGAAGGTGTGTCACTGTGGACGTGGGCTTAAGACCCTCATCCTAGCTGCCTGGAAGTCAGTCTTCCACTAGCAGCCTTCAGATGAAAATGTAGAACTCTCAGCTCTGCCTGTACCAAGCCTGCCTAAACACTGCCCTGTTCCCGCCTTGATGATACTGGATTGAATCTCTGAACCTGTAAAGCTAGCCCCAATTAAATGTTGTCCTTATAAGAGATGCCTTGGTCATGGTGTCTGTTCCCAACCCCTAACTAAGACACTCACTGAGCCATGCCTCTGGCCCCGTTCCAGGCTTTCCTGACAACTTTTTAGGAGAGAAATGCATATACTACAAGTTCAGCCTGGCTAGGGATTTCAAAACTCAGACATTTATCTGCCCTACATATCTTGTTCCTTTTTGTCTTCTCTCCATTCTGAAAAGCCAGGCCAGGTGTACAGAACTTCCTGTTTGCTTTCCCTAGTTCGGGCGCCTTCTAACACTGCCCAGTTGAGCAACTATCTGCCCGAGACCCTTGTCGTCTCTATCCATGTGGATGTGTGGATGCACCTGGAAAACCAAGTTTGATCAAGAGTATGGCACACAGAGTATTGGCCCACAGGCAAGCAACCTCAAGTGGCTTCCTGATGGAGCCTGGAGTCTCCCTGGTCTTCCTTTCCTACTTCTAGCCTCTCTGACTTTCAGCTATACCAATCACCTCCATATTCTGGTTGGACTAAGCCAGAAATGGGCCAGTTAGACAGCATCTACAGAGCTGATGAAGTCAGTGTTTGCTCTGTGCTCTCTGATGGAGTCTTTCTTGGCACGGTGCTGTGCCACTGCGGTGAGGATGATGGGGTTAACGTGAACTTAACTTGCCTTTCCTGGGGTTTCTGTTGGAACTGTGCTCAAACCTCTTCACTGGACCCGCAACAAGAGTGTTACCCATGAAGAGTCTTGAGAAACAAAGCTTCTGAGGCCAAATCTCCACGGTCATGCTGATGTCACCCTCTGGAAGCTTCTTTTTTTAAAGATTTTGTTTTATTGTTTTAAATCACACACGTGTGTGAGGGCATGTGTAGTACCTGAGTACAGTTGCCCATGGAGGCCACAGTTGTGAACCTGCCTGCTGTGGATATGAGGGACAAACCCACGTTCTCTACAAGAGCAGTGCACACTCCTAACTGCTGAGCCCTTTCCCAGCTTACTCTTACATTATTTTTAAGTGAATAAAACATTTTATTTTCTATCGAGTACTGATACGGTGGACTCATTTCCTCCTATGGCTAACTCTAGGGTCATATGATCACTTTCTAACTTCTCACACATACCAGACACCAGGACTTGTTTTTAAAAAAAACATAAAATTAGCATTAAAAAAATAAATTTATTTTAAGTATGAAATAATGAAGAACAGGCACATAGAGAAATTATAAAAATAGTAAAAATGAGAACAGGGATGAGACATCAGACATGGGTGTCATTCCAGCTACTAACAAACATTTCCAAAGATATTCCTCCAACCTTTTAAAGACATTCTCAAAAGGCAGAAGCTATGTCACAGCATTTACAGATGCAAGAGCTCTGAAACCAGCTGACAAAAGCGGGCACAGGTGAGGATAATTACTATTTCTAAACCCATGACAAAGAACTGTATCAAATTCTTATCTGATATATTACCCATACACCCACTTAAAATACTGAGAACATCATCAATTCATTTTGCATTATTATATCATACTTTACCCCTGTTCCAAACAATAAAAAACAAAACAAGAATTTATTTTTCAGATGCTAAGTATTCCAACTTTTATCTGCAATTTGTTCAAAGCTTCGGAAGTAACATATATCTGTAAACAACACTGTCAATTTAAAAATAGAAACAGTGAGGACAGTGCATTTTTGGTCATTTGCAACCTGTGACAGAAATACCAAGAGAAGGTGTTGATGACACAGATTCTACCTCAACTATTACAGACGGACTCAAGTTAGTTCTCTGACTCTGCACAATCACAATTATTTACTCAGTTTTCCACAGAATTTTTCTCTAGCTAGATCTCTCTCTCTCTCTCTCTCTCTCTCTCTCTCTCTCTCTCTCTCTCTCTCTCCCTCTCTCTCTCTCTTTGGTTTTTCAAGACACAGTTTAGATCTGTACCACCACTGACCAGATTCTGGCTAGATTTCTAGATTCCTGTGGTACAGTGATTTGCTCTATTTCATGATGAATGACAATATTTTAAAAAGATCTTTTAGATCAGTGTGAGTGCATTATTTCATGGATCAGGAAAATGCTGCCAGAGAGGGTGATGCGTCCAGAGAGGGTAAGTGATATGTCAGAGAGAGTAAGTGATGTCAGAGAGGGTAAGTGATGTCAGAGAGAGTAAGTGATGTCAGAGAGAGTAAGTGAT
>JADRCC010573833.1:0-13394 GCA_019843855.1 Hylomyscus alleni | reverse complement strand
ATAGCTCTGTACCCCATTTTTTAATAGGGTTATTTGGTTCTCTGGAGTCTAACTTCTTGAGTTCTTTGTATATATTGGATATTAGCCCTCTATCAGATATAGGATTAGTGAAGATCTTTTCACAATTTTTTGGTTGCCGTTTTGTCCTATTGACAGTGTCTTTTGCCTTACAGAAGCTTTGCAGTTTTATGAGGTCCCATTTGTCGATTCTTGATCTTAGAGCATAAGCTATTGGTGTTCTGTTCAGGAAATTTTTCCCTGTGCCTATGTGCTCAAGGTTCTTCCCCACTTTGTTTTCTATTAGTTTCAGTTTATCTGATTTGATGTGGAGGTCCTTGATCCACTTGTACTTGAGCTTTGTACAAGGAGATAAGAATGGATCAATTTGCCTTCTTCTACATGCTAACTGCCTGTTGAGCCAGCACCATTTGCTGAAAATGCTGTCTTCTTTCCACTGGATGGTTTTAGCTCCTTTGTCAAAGATTAAGTGGTCATAGGTTTGAGGGTTCATTTCTGGGTCTGCAATTCTATTCCATTGATGTACCTGCCTGTCACTGTACCAATACCATGCAGTTTTTATTTCAATTACTCTGTAGTACAGCTTAAGGTCTGGGATGGTGATTCCACCAGAGGTTCCTTTATTTTTGAGAATAGTTTTAACTATCCTGTTTTTTTTTGTTATTCCAGATGAGTTTGCAAATTGCTCTTTCCAAGTCTGTGAAGTATTGAGTTGGAATTTTGATGGGGACTGCATTGAATTTGTAGATTGCTTTCAGCAAGATGGCCATTTTTACTATATTAATCCTGTCAATCCACGAGCAAGGGAGATCTTTCCATCTTCTGAGATCTTCTTCAATTTCCTTCTACACAGACTTCAAGTTTTTGTCAAACAGATCTTTTACTTGCTTAGTTAGTCACACCAAGGTATTTTATAATATTTGTGACTATTGTGAAGGGTGTTGTTTGCCTAATTTCTTTCTCTGCCTGTTTATCCTCTGTGTAGAGGAAGGCCTCTTATTTGCTTGAGTTAATTTTATATCCAGCTACTTTGCTGAAATTGTTTATCAGGTTTAGGAGCTCTCTGGTGGAATTTTTGGGATCACTTAAGTATACTATCATATCAGCAAATATATTCTTCCTTTCCCATTCGTATCCCTTTGATCTCCTTTTGTTGTCTAATTGCTCTGGCTAGGACTTCAAGTACAATATTGAATAAGTAGGGAGAGTGGGCAGCCTTGTCTAGTCCCTGATTTTAGTGGAATTTCTTCAAGTTTCTCTCCATTTAGTTTGATGTTGACTACTGGTTTACTGTATATTGCTTTTACTATGTTTAAGTATGGGCCTTGAATTCCTGATATTTCCAAGACTTTTAATATGAAGGGATGTTAGATTTTGTCAAATGCTTTCTCATCATCTAATGAGATGATCATATGTTTTTTTTTTTCTTTGAGTTTGTTTATATAGTGAATTACGTTGGTGGATTTCCTAATATTGAACCATCCCTGAATTCCTAGGATGAAGCCTACTTGATCATGATGGATGATCATTTTGATGTGTTCTTGGAATCGGTTTGCAAGAATTTTATTGAGTATTTTTGCATCGATATTCATAAGGGAAATTGGTCTGAAGTTTTCTTTCTTTGTTAGGTCTTTATGTGGTTTAGGTATAAGAGTAATTGTGCCTTCGTAGAATGAGTTTGGTAGAGTACCCTCTGTTTCTATTTTGTGGAATAGTTTGAGGAGTATTGGTATTAGGTCTTCTTTGAAAGTCTGATAAAACTCTGCACTAAACCCCTCTGATCCAGGGCTTTTTTTGGTCTGGAGACTATTAATGATTGTTTCTCTTTCATTAGCAGATATGGGACTGTTTAGATCATTGATCTGATCTTGATTTAACTTTGGTACCTGGTATCTGTCTAGAAAATTGTCCATTTCATCCAAATTTTCCAGTTTTGTTGAGTATAAGCTTTTTTAATAGGCTCTCACGATTTTTTAGATTTACTCAGTGTCTGTTGTTATGTCTCCCTTTTCATTTCTGATCTTGTTAATTAGGATAATGTCTCTGTGCCCTCTAGTTAGTCTGGCTAAGGATTTATCTATCTGGTTGATTTTCTCAAAGAACCAGCTCCTGGTTTGGTTGATTCTTTGTATACTTTTTTTTGTTTCTATTTGGTTGATTTCAGCCTTGAGTTAGATTATTTCCTGCCTTCCAGTTCTCTTGGGCGAATTTGCTTCCTTTTGTTCTAGAGCATTCAGATGTGCTGTCAATTTGCTGATGTATGCTCTGTTCAGTTTCTTTTTGTAGGCACTTAAAGCTATTAGTTTTCCTCTTAGGACTGCTTTCATTTTGTCTCATAAGTTTGGGTATGTTGTGACTTCATTTTCATTTAACTCTATAAAGTCTTTAATTACTTTTTTTATTTTTTTCCTTGACCAAGTTGTCATTGAGTAGAGTGTTGTTGAACGTCCATGTGTATGTGGTCATTCTGTTGTTTATGTTGTTATTGAGGAGCAGCCTTAGTCCATGGTGATCTGATAGGATGCAAGGAATTATTTCAATCTTCTTGTATCTGTTGAGACCTGATCTGTGTCCAATTATATGGTCAATTTTGGAGAAGGTACCTTGAGGTACTGAGAAGAAGGTATATCCTTTTGATTTAGGATAAAAAGTTCTATAGATATCTGTTAATTCTATCTGTTTCATAATTTCTGTTAGTCTCACCATGTCTTTGTTTAGTTTCTGTTTCCATGATCTGTCCATTACAGAGAGTGGGGTGTTGTAATCTCCCACTATTATTGTGTGTGGTGCAATGTGTGCTTTGAGTTTTAGTGAAGTTTCCTTTATGAATGTAGATGCCCTTGCATTTGTAGCATAGAGGTTCAGAATTGAAAGTTCCTCTTGGTTTATCATACCTTTGATGAATATGAAGTGTCCCTCCTTATCTTTTTTGGTCAGTTTAGGGTAAAAGTCGATTTTATTCTATATTAGAATGGCTACTCTAGCTTTTTTCTTGGGATCATTGTCTTGGAGAAATGTTTTCCATCCTTTTATTCTGAGGTAGTGTCTGTCTTTGTCACTGAAGTAGGCTTCCTGTATGCAACAAAATGTTGGGTCCTGTTTATGTACCCAGTCTGATAGTCTGTCATTTTATTGGGGAATTGAGTCCATTGATATTAATAGATATTAAGGAAAGGTAATTGTTACTTCCTGTTATCTTTGTTGTTAGAGTTGGAAATCTGTTCATGTGGCTATCTTCTTTTAATTTTGTTGCAAAATTACTTCTTTGCTTTTTCTAGAATGTAGTTTCCCTCCTTGTGTTGAAGTTTTTCATTTATTACACTTTGAAGGGCTAGATTTGTGGAAATATATTGTGTAAATTTGGTTTTGTCATGGAATACTTTGGTTTCTCCATCTACGGCAATTGAGAGTTTTGCTGGGTATAGTAGCTTGGGCTGGCATTTGTGTTCTCTTCAGGTCTGTATGATATCAATCCAGGATCTTCTGGATTTCATAGTCTCTGGTGAGAAGTCTTGTGTAATTCTGATAGGCCTGCCTTTATATGTTACTTGACTTTTTTCCCTCACTGCTTTTAATATTCTTTCTTTGTTTTGTGCATTTGGTGTTTTTATTATTATGTGGCAGGGGGAATTTATTTTCTGATCCAGTCTATTTGGAGTTTTATAGGCTTCTTGTATGTTCATGGGCATCTCTTTCTTTAGGTTAGAGAAGTTGTCTTCTATAATTCTGTTGAAGATATTTACTGACCCTTTAAGTTGGAGGTCTTCACTCTCTTCTATACCTATTATCCTTAGGTTTGGTCTTCTCATTGTGTCCTGGATTTCCTGGATGTTTTGGGTTAGGATCTTTTTGCATTTTCTTTGACTGTTGTGTCAATGTTTTTTATGGTATCTTCTATGCCTGAGATTCTCTCTTCTATCTCTTATATTTTGTTGGTGATGCTTGCATATATGGTTCCTGACTTCTTTCCTAGGTTTTCTATCTCCAGAGTTGTCTCTCTTTGTGATTTCTTAACTGTTTCTACTTCCATTTTTAGGTCCTGGATGGTTTTGTTCAGTTCCTTCATCTGTTTGGTAGTGCTTTCCTGTAATTCTTTAAGGGATTTTTATGTTTCCTCTTTAAGGGCTTGAACCTGTGTACCTGTATTCTCCTGTATTTCTTTAAGGGTGTTATTCATGCTCTTCTTAAATTACTCTATCACCATGGTGAGGTATGATTTTATATCCAAATCTTGCTTTTCTGGTGTTTTGAGATATTCGGGACTTGCTGTGGTGGGAGTACTAGGCTCTGATGAAGCCAAGTAGTCTTGGTTTCTGTTGGTAAGATTCTTGTGTTTGCCTTTCACCATCTATTAATCTCTGGTGTTAGATATTCTTGCTGTCTCTGACTGGAGCTTGTTCCTCCTGTGGGTCTGTAAACCTGTGTCAGCTCTTCTGGGAGATTAGCTCTCCTCAGGTAAGACCTGTGTGCAGTGGGCTGTGGATCAGTTGTCCCTCCTGAGTCCTGGGGTCAGAATGAACCCTGGAGATAGGCTCTTCACTTGCATGGAAGGGGCAGAGAGGTCTGTGGATCTACAGAACCTCCTCCTAGGTACCGGCTGCCCTGCAGCTTCTGAGTCCTATGCCTCCTGGCTGGTCCCCCCTCCTCGTACGTGAAGCAGGAGGTAGAAAGGATCCTACACAGGCTACCCTGGTGCTTCTGAGGTCTGTGTCTCCTGGCTGGTCCCACCTCCTCCTTGGTGAAGAGGGAGGTAGAAAGCAGTTGGGATCATTTCTACTCCAGGTTTGCTGAACCATTCAAAGGTTTATCATCAATTGTAAAAGAAAGCCTGAGGAAATTGAAACATGTACTATGATAACAAATAGAAAGATAAATGCATGCTCCTCCTCCACATCATCTATAGATTATAAGAAATTAATCAACATCCTATCATATTTAATTGTACTAATTACCAAAGTAACCTAAAGGACTTAGTAATTCTAGATGATCATTAGATAAAAAGAAGGGCACATGATTAGCCTTTTTATTTTAATACAAATAGTAAACCGCTTTCATGCTTGTAACAGGAAGAATAAGGTGTGGGTACACAGCTAGGCTTTGACTAGTTACTTATACAGGATTTTGGAAACTGTCGCATTGTAACTCAATTAATATTATTTTATTCTAACCCATTTTATATTGTAGAAAATGTACATATATTTATAGATACAATATATAGATGACACCTTATATTGCCATACATTTATTTATACATAGGCTGTCTAGAAATAGATGAAGGGAAGAAAAGTGAAAATGTCCACCCTCGCCTGCAACCTGACTTTATCAGTGAGGATTGTATTTCCTGATCCTCATTCCTTCATATAGACTTACTATCCCCTCACAGTATGACTAGCCTCAGATGAAGAACAGAGAATAGTTAATGCTGAAATAAAAACAGATAGAAAGAGTAGTTCCTCATCTAAATAACAAATAACAGCTAACGTGTTGCATGAAGCTTCCATGTATACTTCCATTCTCCAATAGTAGAGTTATTACTATCAGAATGTGCAATGGGCAGTTTGAGATCTGTTTGCACAGTAGACACCTTGACTTGAGACTTTTGTCCTTTTGTCAGCAGATCCTAAGTAGTGTCCTACGTCCAGGTAGAATCAATTCTCCAAGTCATGTGTTTCTAATCATTCAGACTTCGGAGTTTTTTTCACACTGTCTTATAGATTCATTTGAAAAGACGGATCTAATGTAACTGTCTGTGGGTTTTTATTTTTAAATAACTCACACTAGTTTGGAAACCTCTAATTGTATGTTACATTTCTCCCTGAGAAACTGACCCAAGAACAAAATTCTACTTGTTCTGATTGGTGTCATAGAGGCAAATTTTACATTTTGGATCCAGATAATGTTGATAGGATTATATTGCCCTATTTTCATAAAAATGCCCTGTTTTCATTAAAAAAATTTCAGGCTCATGATCACATCTATGGTCTTCAATGTGTAATGAAACATTAGCCAAGCACTAGCCATTTTCTTAGTGAAAATAGAAATATATTAGATTCTTTGGAAAAGAAGGCAAATGAGCCTACAGTTTACAAACAGAAGAATGGTTTGAATGTTAAAGAAATTAGCTGAATGTTGTCCTCAAGAGCCTTTTTAAGGATATTATTGCAGAACGAACTACAGGTGGAAAGAGTAATTGCTCATCTAACCCATAAATAACAGGAAAACAGAGTTGACAGAATGGATTGTAAATTGTTCATGTGCTGACAATCTGGTAATAATTCACATAACAAACATGAGAGCAGATGGTTTGGTTCAGATGATAAAAAGTAAAATTAGTTTCCTGATTACCTTATTGTAGTTCCTCTGAGTCAAATGATATTATTTAATGCTAAAAAAATCAAATACAGAGATATCAAGCCTATATGAAGATAGAGTTGAATAAACAACCCTTCCTAATATTTGCCAGATATGGGTAAAGGTTATTGGAATATGAAAGGAAAATGTCAGAATTTTACTTTGATGTTAATACAGGAAACTAAAATCTCTCTCTCTGTCTCTCTCTCAGTGTGTGTGACACAATGACAAACATTCACAGTGAATATTTTGTTTTTTTGATATTTTATTTATTTACATTTCAAATGTTATCCCCTTTCGTGGTTTTACCCCCAGAAACTCCCTATCCCATCCTCCTTCGCCCTGCTTCTATGAGGGTGTTCCTCTCTACTCCCATCTCACTGTTCTGGCATTCCTCTACACTGGGGCATCAAGCCTTCACAGGACCAAGGGGCTCTCCTCCTATTGATGCCAGACAATGCCATCCTCTGCTACATATGCAGCTAGAGACAAGGTTCCCTCCATGTGTCCTCTCTTGTTGGTGAATATTTCATAAGTTTTGTCAATCACTTCCTGTGTCAGCTTACCTTGGGTTGGTCCAATCATAAACTACTGTTATCTGTAGAAATTAATACTGATGGTCAGTGCATTTGGGACAAAGCCCATTCTCTTTAATGTGCATAGGCATCATCAAGGCTGGTAAAAAGCCTGAAGGTTTAAGGTTCACACTTAAGGAGATTATGAGAAGATAATTCTCTAACAAGTTCAGCTTACAGCTTCAAAACAGACAAAGGAAACATAAGAAGTATGACAAAAGACTAGAGCTGATGGAAACAGCCATGGAGTGTGACGTGCATTAAAAGTAAACAACAGTTTTTACCAAAAAGACGGGATTAAAACATATTTCATGTAAAAACTAGAAAGCATTCTTCTGAAATGTTAAGATAACGGGAGCTGCATTTTAATATCATTTTTTGTTGTAGTTTATGTATGAATAAGCTAAAGTCTACATTAAACTATTACGTTCTCAAACATTTCTTCTAATATTTCCAAGCCACAAAGAGTGTTATTTTGAGTTAATTTTGGCCTCTCTTTTAGCAAGAAAATTGATACAACCATTGAATAGGAACTCCATAAAATTGGTATGTACCAATTATCAATTTCAGCTAGCAAAGAAAATAGGCAACTTCTTCACTCTCTATTTTTCTCAGTTGATTAGGACTAATAACTAGGAATTGAGCATTCTGCTCCCCTTCACACAATAAGCATTGAAGGAGATAATTAAATCAAGCCTCTCAATTGTTCCTCATCTATTGTAAGGAATAAGTATGCCTGGATAAAACTCTATTATCATATATAAGTGCTGCATTTAAAAACAGTAGAAAAGTATATCAATTGCCAACTAAATTCTAATATTCATGACAGTTTTATAAGAAGCATAGTATCCATGTTAATCCAGATATATGTAATTATTTTATATTTTAATAAATGTTCAAATTATTATTGACTTTAGAATTTGTGTAACATGATTTATATTCACTAATTATCATTTCATTCCATTATATCGTATAATTTGCCATATGATTAACTACAAAATACTTATATTTGTTTACATGTGTTTTTCATACAGATTTTATTGAATATTGCTCTCACGTTTAAATAAGCAAATAAATCAATTGATACTTTATGTTCACTTCTTTTTATTTTATGTATGTAAGTACATTGTTGCTGTCTTCAGACACCCCAGAAAAGGGTGTCAGATCTCATTACGGATGGTTGTGAGTCACCATGTGGTCACTGGGATTTGAACTCAGAACCTTCAGAAGAGCAGTTGGTGCTCTTAACCACTTAGCCATCTCATCAGCCCTTATGTTCACTTTTTAACTGAAGAATTTCATGATGCTTTATTTTTCTTTGCCAAATTCCAGTATGTGTTCATCTCTATTATATGTTATGGTACTTTTTGTTTGTTTTTTGGTCAAGTTTTATTTTGTTTTTCTATTATCATCATCATCGTCATTAATATTATTACTTCTATTTGCCCCAATCCTGGTCTGCCCTCCCACAGTTCCTCATCCCATTTCTCCTCCCACCTGTCTCCAAGAGGATGCCTCCCCCTGGTAGGTCTCCCTACTCCTTGGACCTCAAGTCTCTCTGGGTTTAAGGACATCTTCTCCCACTGAGGCCAGGCAAGGCACTCCTGTGCTGTATAGTTGTTAGGGGACTTGGACCAGCTAGTGTATGCTGCCTGGTTGGTGACTCAATGTCTGTGAGATCTCCGGGGTCCATGTTAGTTATATTGCTGGTCTTCCTATGGGTCGCCCTCCTCCTCAGCTTCATCCAGCCTTTCCCTAATTCAAACACAGGCATTCCCAACATCATTCCACTAGTTGGGTATAGAGATTTGAAAATACTATGCTGCATTGATTCCTTTTCCACTATAATAAATAAAAACTATATATTTAAATTATAAAACTTTTTCCCAAAAAATGATTCCATTTCATAATTAAGATTAATTCATATCAAAGAAAGGAGCACAGGAAATAAATTACATAAAGCTTAGAATAACCATCAGTGACAGGTTGTGACCATTGGCCCTGTATTTGCTGAAAAATAAAACAATAACAAGCTGGGCAGTGGTGGCACACACCTTTAATCCCAGCACTTGGGAGGCAGAGGCAAGTAGATTTCTGAGTTTGAGGTCAGCCTGGACTACAGAGTGAGTTCCAGGACATCCAGGGCTATACAGAGAAACCTTGTCTCGAAAAACCAAAATAAATAAATTCATAAAACAAAAATTAAAATTTCAATGTTGATCACTAGTGATAGTCATAAATTATCATTTTTATTAGATGCAGAAATGGCCAACTGTTTATATAACCAACAAGTGTTTCAAGATTCCATATTGTAAGTTACCTATACTTATAATGAGATATGTTCTGTTACTGGCTTCAAAAATACTTGAGAACAAATGAAGAATTAGAAAACCCTGTGTACAAGGGACCAAACCTGAAAGATGACTTATGTTTGGATCTATCCCTCTTACTTAGATTTTTATGTGGGGACACTTACCTCCAAGGTTAACCTCCAAGGTTAGTGGTAACCTCTTGAGACATGATGCTTTTTGGGTTCATGAGATTATGGTACGTAATTCTTGTCTACTTCTTTTGGTTGCTTTACGAGGAAATAGAGGCTCCCTTTCTTTCTCTGCACTCCTTCCTTGCACACACTCAATGTTGCTGCTAGTTCAGTAGCTATGGAAATGCTAGGGCTTGTGTTAGACAATTTGGTTACAATCAATTGAATGTAGAACCTCTTTAGTCTCCTACTCTTTATATAAATTAGCAATAGGCTTAAATAATTACTAGAAATGTAAACAATTTAAGTATTTGAATAGTACTGCTGTTTTGGTTTTTTTTGTTTTTGTTTTTTCACTTACTGTAGTATATTTTACAAAGCATAGAGGAAGTTGGGAGATATCTCTCAGTTACCTCCCTTATGCTATAAATTACTGTGATAGTCACAAGAAAGCTTAAAAAGTTAACTAGGTTTCAGGAGCTAAAGGTAGTAATTTTAAAATTAAAATCATTTTATTATTATCATAAAAGCTTTCAGAATAACATTTGTTTTCCAAGTAGATATGACTAGAGATCTTAAAACAATAAATTGTAATGAATACTCTCAGCTTTCTAAAATAGTCATAGCTAAATAACTGACATGGGGGCTCTAAAATATTTGTCTATGTCTCCAAGTTCAAGAATAGAGAAAATATAAATCAGGACACATGCTGATTCTGGCTGCTAGAGATGGATTCACTTCCTTCCCTGCATATAGACATGATCTCAATGGGTCCTCATTTTACCTTTCTTAACTGCATGAGTGTAGAGGGAGGAGGGAGTCTCTTTTTCCTCATTTTTATCCCATTCTTATAAAGTGTGAATTCTTTAAAATCTAATTTTCTTCAAAATATGTTTGATTTTGTACATGTAGGCTAGCTTATCAGTTTGATATTTGGCTATGACAATGACATGACTTATGTAGCCATTTTGAGATCACAAAATTTACTATATAGCCATCATAAATAGTGCTGCTTTAGTATACATGTCTGTAGTAGATTAATCAAGAATTCATCAAAATTTGACCTCAAATTGGCAAAATTTTGAACCTTTCCATATGGGTAAAAAAATTCTTCAGAATATAAATTTGAATTCTTCCAGGAACAATAAGATCTTTTATCATTCAATATCCTTGATATCCCAAATACTTACATATATGTGTAAGTAACATGGAAGTAAAGATAAATTTTATGAAGCAGTTTATCATATCTATAATGAAATGCTTGGTAAGTGCTATTTATTACTAATAAGAGAGATTCAGTTGGTCATGATTCCAGAGGGTCAAGCCTAGAATTGTGTGGCCTAGTGGCAGGAGCTTACAGGAAGAGCATCAGAGTGGTCAAGACTGGACTTATGAGAGAGTAGATTTGCTTCCTATAACAACACATGCCTATTTTGACTTTAAGTTTCACTGAGGTCAGAAGCTAAAGGCCCTGGCCTACACTTACTGCTAACAGCAGCAATGATTAGGTAGAGGATTTATTGCTACTGCTCTCTTCTCTGTCCAGGCAGCAAGCAACTCTGGCTAGGCTGGTTAACTCTTTGTGAACCAGAGAGGAAGGAAAGGAAATAAATAAAGATGCTTTATATGGCAAGTATACACAGATACATATACATTCATACATCCATACTCTGGCTGGGCCTGTCTATCTGTCACAATCTGTTCTACGCATGTACATATAGACAATATATGAATTTAGATGGATGGGTGGATAGATGAATAGAAGGATGGATGGATGGATGGATGGATGAATGGATGGATAGATGGATGGATGGATGATGGATGGATGGATGGATAGATGGGTAGGTAGCATAGAGGCCTCCAGCCTAACCATCTAACATATAGAGAAAAATATACATTTGGATGGATGGATGGATGGATGGATGGATGGATGGATGGATGGATGGATAAAAGGTTGGAAGGATGGATTGATGGGTGGGTGGCACAGAGTCACCAAGCATAACTATCTAACCAACAACATTTTCCCCCTCTGGCCTTTTTATACCTTCTTAGACAAAAAGTTCTTTAGAAAATAAACTCAGAGATAAAATATTACATAAAATGGGAGTTACAGAAAGATGTTGATATTAAGTTCAAAGCAATGCTTCATTCTAATATGCTCATTATAAGTTCAAAGCAATAGTTTTCATAGCCTTGCCGTATCATAGTGCACACCTGTGACTTTATCCTTGGACCTAAATGTTCTTCCTTTAATACAAACTTGTCCCAAGCCTATTTCTTTATTTAGTGCAATTATGAAAACTTATTGTATTTCATATTATGTAGCATTTACTTACTATTATAATGAGTGGATACATTCTGTTCTTAATTCTGAACTTATTACATCTTTCTAGCAAAACAATTAGGACTATCTCTTAAAACATTCTTCCTAAAATTATGAGAATCAAATCAGAAATTCTATAGAATCAATAATTCATTTAAACAGCATTAATTCATATAAATTCATCTTTATTTTGGTCTGTAGGAAATCTGATCAATAGTGTACACTAATGCTCAGGGATTGTTATATTAATTTAATAATGACAGGAAAGGCATAACAGCTGCTAGAAACAATCCTGAGAGTCTCTTTGGAACTTTGCCTTGCGCTCACCCTATCAGAGACCATGCAAAAATGATGGGCCACCTCCTGGAAGGTTACCAGATAGCCTTAGCCTCTCCTAAATGTCTGCTAATGGCATATTGATTTATATAAAGATTAAATTTCTAGATTTTTGCTCAAAAATTTAATGTGTAAATCTATAATCCTTGTTTGCTGTGCCTTTAGTCACAAGAGTGAAAATATGCAAGTATGTATTAATTTATAAATGTATAAGGACCAGAGAACAAGTGCACACGTATACATCATAAGTATATTATTTAGACTTTTAAATGGAAGCATTTCCACATGCAACAACATAAAAACACAGAGCACATTTCACTAGATGAGGTGAACCAAATGTGACATAACCAGTATGTGTAATATGTAAAATTGAACACATAGAAACATAATACAAGACTGATTTTAGAGTCTGAGAGGTGAAAAACTGGGAGAAAAAGTGATATGTAAAACATAGACTAGTGCTCTTTTAATAGTATGAATGAAAATCAAAACCAAATATTTCATGAAAAATATGTGAAACAAAAACAAATCTGTATGTGAAATGATATTAAAAAACAAAATTTACCAAAGATAGAATACCATATTTTGGTTGAGGAAGGAGTAGTAAATAAAAGAATTAGGTAGGAAAATTTCCAGAAGTGTATTTATACATGAATCTGGGAATTGCTCACAGTACTGAATGCAGTTTCCCAGATTCATCACATGCTACTAGTGGATTCATTGGCTTTGGTACATAAGTGTTCATTCAATCAAATCTAACATACACAAGATAGCTGGTTGAGATTGTAGTGAAATTTTGAGGATATCCAGCCAGAGAGGCACTTGGAGATTTCAAGAAGGGAGACCAAAATGTAGAAATTGACATCAGTTCCTGTAATATGGCAAACAGACAACTAAGACTGATAACTTTGGCGTTCTAAAGCCTTGGGAAGCATCACGAATTCTTAAATGAATGAAAAAGAAAGAACTGGCTCTGAAAGATGTCCTTTAAATCAACATAAATTTTATTTACAAGAAAAAAAAACAATGTAACGACATGAGTAGGATTGAGATTCATGATATTTGCATACGCATTTTATCTAAAGTTTGAATGCCTTTTTCTGATTGCTTTCATCTTTTATCTACATCCATTTTGTGACTGAATGAATATGTAGTCTTATATAAAATATGATTATATTTTCATTTAATTTACTCTTTGATTTTTAAGTTTTATGAATTGTATGTATTCTACTCCAACTGTTTGTATCTAATGTGACTATAGAAGAACAATAACAGTAGCACAAGCTTTTTAATATTTCAGTATTTAGGC
>JADRCC010573831.1:0-12491 GCA_019843855.1 Hylomyscus alleni | reverse complement strand
ATTTTTGGCTTCTTTGTCAAAGATCAAGTATCTGTAAGTGTGTGGTTTTATTTCTGAATCTTCAGTTCTATTCCACTGATCAACATGTCTGTCTCTGTACTAATACCATGCAGTTTTTATCACTATTGCTCTGTAGTAAAGCATGAGGTTAGGGATGATGATTCCTCCAGCTGTTCTTTAATTGTTAAGAATTATTTTGACTATTCTGTTTTATTTTCCTTCCCAGATAATTCCTCTTTCAATTATGTTGGGATTTTGATGGGGACAGCATTGAATTTGTAGATTGCCTTTGGTAGGATGGCCATTATTACTATATTAATTCTTCCAATCCATGAGCATGGGAGATCTCTGCATTTTCTGAAGTCTTCTTTGATTTCTTTCTTGAGAGACTTGAATTTACTGTCATACAGGTCCTTCACTTGTTTGGTTAGAGTTAACCCAAGTTATTTTATATTATTTGTGGCTATTGTTAGGGAGTTATATTCTAATTTCTTTCCCAGCCTGTTTTTCATTTGCATAAAGGAAAGCTACTGATTTATTTAAATTAATTTTATATCCAGTAACTTTGCAAAGTTGTTTATCAGCTGGAGAAGTTCTCTGGTAGAATTTTTGAGGTTGCTTATGTATACTATCACATTATCTGCAAATAGTGATACCTTCATTTCTTCTTTGCCAGTTTGTATCTCCTTGATCTCTTTTTGTTGCTTTATTGTTCTAGGTATCACTTCACGTACTATATTGAATAGAAATGAGGAGTGTGGGCATCCTTGTCTTCTCCCAATTTTAGTGGGATTGCTTCCAGTATCTCTCCATTTAATTTGATATTGACTGTTGGTTTGCTGTATATTGCTTTTATTATGTTTGGGTGTGGACCTTGAGTTCCTGGTCTCTCCAATACTTTTTATTGTTTGTTTTTGTTTTTCGACAAAGGGTTTCTCTGTGTAGCCCTGGCTGTCCAGGAATTCACTCTATAGACCAGGCTGGCCTCAAACTCAGAAATCCACCTGCCTCTGTCTCCCAAGTGCTGGGATTAAAGGTGTGTGCCACCACTGCCCGGCTCTCCAATACTTTTAACATGAAGGGGCATTGTATCTTGTCAAAGCTTTTTCTGCATCTAAGGAGATAATCATGTGATTTTTTTTCCTTTGAGTTTTTTTATATAGTGTATTCAGTAAATGGATTTTCTTATATTGAACCAAGATGAAGCTTACTTGATAACCTACTTGATCATGGTGAATGATGATTTTGATGTATTCTTGGATTCAGTTTGCAAGAATTTTATTGAGTATTTTTGCATCAATATTCATAAGGAAGATTGGTCTGAAGTTCTGTGTTTTGGTTGAGTCCTTGTGTGGTTTAGGTATCAGAGTAATTGTGGCTTCATAGAATGAGTTAGTGTTCCTTCTCTTTTTACTTTATGGAAGTTTGAGAAGTGTTGGTAACAGGTCTTCTTTGAATATCTGGTAGAATTCTGCACTAAATCTGTCTGGCCCTGGGCTTTTTTATTGTTTGGGAGGTTTTTAATGACTTTTTCTATTTCCTCGTGATATATGGGCCTATTTAGATAGTTTACCTGCTCTTGTTTTGACTTTGGGATGTGGTATCTGTATAGAAAACCATCCATTTAATCTAGATTTTCCAGTTTTGTATGAGTATAGGATTTTATAGTAGGATCTGATGATTTTTTTTGAATTTCCTCTTTTTCTGTTATATCTCCCTTTTCATTTCTGATTTTGTTAAATTGAATACTGCCTCTGGGCCCTTTAGTATTTTGGATAGGGGTTTATCTATCTTGTTGATTCTCTGAAAGACTCAGCTTTTGGTTTTGTTGATTCTTTATATTATTCTCTTTGTTTCTATTTGGTTGATTTCAACTCTGAGTTTGACCTTTTCCTACTGTCTACTCCAATTAGATGAGTTTGTTTCTTTTTGTTTTAGAGATCTCAGGTGTGCTGTTAAGTTGTGTCAATATTTTCATTAACTTCCAGGAAGTCTTTAATTTCTTTCTTTATTTCTTCTCTGACCATGTTATCATTTAGTAGAGAGTTATTCAGTTTCCATGTGTGTGTGGGCTTTCTGTAGCTTTTGCTGTTATGCAAGACCAGGCTTAGGCTATCATGATCTGATAGGATGCATGACATTATTTCAATCTTCTTGTATTGGTTGGGAGTTGTTTTGTGACCAATCATCTGGTCGATTTTGGACAAGGTACCATGAGGTGCTGAGAAGAAGGGATATTCTTTTGTTTGGGGGTGAAATGTTTTGTAGATATCTGTTAAATCCATTTGGTTCATAACATCATTAGTGTCACTGTGTCTCTGTTTAGTTTCTGTTTCAATGACCTGTCCATTGTTGAGAGTGGGTTGATGAAGTTTCCAACAGGTTCAATGTGTGTTTTGAGCTTTAGTAAAGTTTCTTTTATGAATTTGGGTGCTCTTGCATTTGGGACATAGATGCTAAGAATTGAGACTTTCTCTTGATGGATTTTCCCCTTGATGAATATGAAGTGTCCTTCTTCATCCCACTTGATAACTTTTGGTTGAAAGTCTATTTTATTGGATATTAGGATGGCAAGTGCAGCTTGTTTCCTAGGACCATTTGCTTGAAAAATATTTTTCCATTCTTTTACTCTGAGATAGTTTCTGTCTTTGTTATTGAGGTGTTTTTCTTGTATACAGCAAAATGCTGGATCTTGTTTGAATATCCAGTCTGCTAGCTTATGTCTTTTAATAGGAGAGTTGAGTCCTTTCATATTGAGAGATATTAAAGAGAGATGACAGTTGGTTCCTGATATGTTGGTTTTTGTAGGTGTCTTTATGTTCTTGTGGATCTCTGCTTTTTACTTTGTTGTGAGATGCCCTTCCCTTGTTGCAGTTATCTTTCTTATGTTGGAGTTTTCCTTCTATGTTCTTCTATAGGGCTGGATTGGTATATAGATACTGTTTGAATTTAGTTTTCTACTGGAATATTTTGGTTTCTCCATTTATGTTGATTAAGAGTTTTGCTGTGTATAGTATCCTGGGCTGGTATTTGTGTTCTCTTAGGGTCTGCATGACCTCTGCCCAGGTTCTTCTGGCTCTCATAATCCTTGTTGAAAAGACTTGTGTGATTCTGGTGTGGGGTCCCAGAGGCAGCTCTGGAACTTCAGGGGTGGTGGTTCTTACCAATTGCTCTGAGTGTACCAGATCCTCTAAACTGGTCAGGATATGGTGTCTTCATAGGATCGGGCAAGCTCTAGCAGTCTGTTCTAGCAGAAAGGAAAACTTAATAATTTTCAATTAGAAATTTTCTTTCTTTACATTTCAAATGCTATCCCCTTTTCAGGTTTCCCCTGAGAAAAACCCCTATTCTTTCTTGTCTTTCGCCTCTTGGGGGACCCTAACCAGTAGGGTTAAAAGGCAAGAGACCCAATTCCTTCCTAAGTGGCTTAATCAGGCCTTTATTTATTTTAAGGGAAAAGTTACATTAGGTGAGGGGAAAACAATGTTGCGAGAGAATAATAGGAGGGAGAAACAGCTTAAGTCCAGAATGAATGCTAGTTGCCATTAATTTCCAAGTCTAAGGAAAAACCCATGCCACGATTATTAAGCAAGTCTGAGACCCCAGGGCGAATAAACCCCAAGGTAAAAGTGTCCCAAGGCAGGAATGCCTCTAAGCAAAAGTGTGCCAAGGCAAGAATGCCTCCAGGCAAAAATGTGTCAGAGCAAAATGCTTCTAAGGCAGGAATGCCTTAAGGCAAGAATGCCTTCAAACTCCTTAGAGTCAGCTGGCTTTTATAGACCTGAGTGACTTAATAAACTACCAGTTAGCTGAAACTGTTTCCAATTAGCCAAAGGCAATTGCTGTCAGTTACTGCTGTTAGGATTAGAGAACTAGCTCCCTACACTTTCTCCCAACTCCCTGCTCACCAAACCACACACTCCTGCTTCCTGGCCCTGGCATTCTCCTACACTGGGACATAGAGCCTTCATAGGACCAAGGGCTTATCCTCGCATTGATGACCAACAAGGCCATCCTCTGCTACAAATGAGGCTGGAGTCATGGGTCCCTCCATGTGTACTCTTTGGTTGTTGGTTTAGTCACTGGGAGCTCTGGACATACTGGTTGGTTCATATTGTTTTCTTTCTATGGGGCTACAAACCCTTTCAGCTCCTTGGGTCCTTTCTCTAGCTCCTCCATTGGAGACCCTGTGTTCAGTCCAATACTTGGCTAAGAGTATCCACCTCTGTATTCATCAGGCCCTGGCAGAACCTCTCAGGAGACAGCTATAATAGGCTCTGGTCAGGAAGCACTTTTTGGCATACAAAATAGTGTCTGGGTTTGGTGACTGTATATGGGATGGATCCCCAGGTGGGGAAGTCTTTGAATGGGCTTTCCTTCAATCTCTGCTCCATACTTTGTCTCTGTTTCTCCTCTCATAGGTATTTTGTTCCCCATTCTAAGAAGGTCTGAAGTATCCACACTTTGGTCTTTCTTCTTCCTGAGCTTCATATAGTCTGTGAATTTTATCCTGGGTATTCCTCAGAAAATTGAACATAGTACTACCTGAGGACATAGGAATACCCTTCCTGGACGTATACCCAGAAGATGCCCCAACATGTAATAAGGACACATGCTCCACTATGTTCATAGCAGCCTTATTTATAATAGCCAGAATCTGGCAGGGACCTAGAGGTCCCTCAGTAGAGGAACAGATACAGAAAATGTGGTACAGTTACACAATGGAGTACAACTTAGCTATTAAAAACAATGAATTCATGAAATTCTTAGGCAAATGGATGGAACTAGTAAATACCATCCTTAGTGAGGTAATCCAATCACAAAAGAACATTCATCATATGTATGTACTCACTGATAAGTGGTTATTAGCTAAGAATTTCAGAATACCCAAGAAATTTTAATTTTTAAAAGGACACTTTTTAAATACATTGTTGTAAACTTAAGTTAGACAAATATTATGTACTGAAAGACAATGGCCCTTATAAGCACACATATTTGAACACTTACTTCCCAATTGTTAGAAGTGTTTGTGAAGGACTAGTAGTTTTGTCCTTATTAGAAGAAATGTGACACTGCAAATTGGTTTGTAGTTTCAGAAGCACACCACAGTTCCAATTAGTTCTCTCTACCTAGTAGTTGTGGTTCAAGATGTGAGATTAAGCTGTTTCAGCTCTTTTTTTCTTACCTGCTGCTGTCATCCCTATTGTCACAGTAATGGCCACAAACCTCTGAGACCATAAGCCTCACATTAAATGTATTCTTTACAAAGGTTCCTTTGTTATGGTCTTTTATCTAGGCAATAGAAAAGTAATTAAGATAGAGAATTACAGAAAGAAGAGTCCCAGATATGATGAGTCCTTATCTACGATGATAGATGATATCTTTAGGTTTATTTGGTCAGTAAATCTAGTAACCTTTTGTACATTCCAAAGGATTTATCCAATATTTACAAAATATAGTAGAACATATTAAGAGGTATATAATAAATGGCTATTCTTTTTCTATTATTAGATATTTTCTTTATTAACACTTCAAATGATATCTCCTTTCCTGGTTTCCCATCTGGGGGGGGGACCTGTTACCTCCCCCTTCCCCCTGCTCACCAACCCACACTCTCCCACTTCCTCCCCCTGGCATTCCCCTACACTGGGGCATAGAACCTTCATAGGACCAAAGGCCTCTCCTCCCACTGATGACCGGCTAGGCCATCCTCTGCTACATATGCAGCTGGAGCCATGAGTCTCACCATGTGTACTCTTTGGTTGGTGGTTTAGTCCCTGGGAGCTCTGAGGGTACTAGTTAGTTCATATTTTTGCTTGTCCTAAGGGGCTGTAAACCCTTCAGCTCTTTGGGTCCTTTCTCTAGCTCCTTCATTGGGAACCCTGTGCTCAGTCCAATGGATGGCTATGAGCCTCTACTTCTGTATTAGTCAGGTACTGTTATAGCCTTCTTGCTTGTCAACTTGAATACATTTGAATTTAACTGAAATACAAAAGTGGAGGCCACACTAGTGAGGGATTTTTTTCCATCTTTTTAATTTGAAGTGGAATTTCCACCACTAATCTAAATCATGAGACAGGAAGATATACTTTTAATCAAGACCTCACTTCCTGCTAGAAGCCTACATAAAGGCATGGAAGAAGGAAGATTTTGTTCTTTCTCTGCCCTCATTTTGCTATTTAGGTCATTCATTCATTTGGTCTTAGAACCTAATTCTTTGGAGTTCTAGTGTCTACTGAAGATCAGCTGAGATATACAGCCTCATGGACTAAGAAATTATTGGATTTGTGGTGTTTCCATTCAAAGCCAGCCATTATTAGATTATCTGGATTTCAGCCTATAAGTCACTCTAATAAATCCTCCCTCCCGCATTTTCTTATTCCCATCTCATGCCTCATCAAACATGAGAGTACTATATACAAGCTCACAGAGTACTATATACAAGCTCCTTAGTATTTACATTGCATAAATGTTATAGAATGAAAATTATAACCAAGAGAACACTACAGAAATGTTTGGCTGTATTAATTTCTCCTAGATGGAATCCAAAAGGTCTACTGTGTGGGAAACACAAATATCTGCATTCAACATCCTGGCTTCATTGACATGCAAATAGCTAACAGTCAACTTTGGTAGTTGCCTAGTAAGACATGTTAGGTAACTCAACCCAGCACCTGTATGTTAGCTGGGCTTTCTTGAATTACCCATTTGAGAAGAGAGCCAGCTATCCTAATCATTCTGGCAGTCTACTTCAAATACTGCAAATTAGGTTGCTTGGTAATTCTGCTGATAGAAAAGAGAAAGACAGAGACAGAGACACAGAGACAGACAGAGAGACAGAAAGAAACAGATAGAGACAGAGACAGAGACAGAGAAAGCTAGATTCATTCTGTAATTGTTATCCTAAAGAACTCTGACTACCATTCTCCCAAATCCCACTGGATCTTTGCCTCTTGCCTGAAGTACCTTCTACCCCAGAGACATTTTCTAAGAAAAGCCAAAAATCAGTCAGCAACAGCACTCAGCCTGCTGAGAAAGAGGAAGAGACTGAGTTTGAGCCGGAAAGACTCCCAGAAGTCGTTAAAAAAGGGTTTGCTGACATCCCGACCGGAAAGACAAGCCCATATATCCTTTGGAGAACAACCATGGCAACCAGGACAAGTCTCCACCTTGCTGCACAGAAGTTATTGGGATTGTCCCCAACTCTGGGCAAAGAAAATATTGTAGAGTCCTCCAAACCAACAGCTGGTGGCAGCAGATCACAGAAGGTCAAGGTTGTTCAGGAGAGCTCAGCGGATTCACACACTGTCTTCCAAGAACTCCCAGCAAAATCTCTCACAGCCAGTAATATTCCTGGAAGAAACTCTACAGAGAGCCCTAGAGAGGGCCTGAGGGCCAAGCTGGCCTACCCTGCCTCCAGCACACCTGCTGGGCCTGATCCTGTGAACAACGAAAACTGCCAGGTCCAGTGAGATGTCCACTCAGGGTTCTGGAAGGTGACATTACTCAAAAGAGCCTGCCTGTGGGGACTTGTCTTAGATAAGGACACATTATCTATCACTAGAGAATACTAATACTTGACTCCTTATGCTGTGTGTGGTGTTCAAGTCTCCCTTATGTAAGACTGCAAATGTTTGAAAGCACCTGTTACCTGGTAGTCCTTATTCTTAACCACAAGTGTAAATAACAGTGGATAGAGCTTGAGAATTTGCTGCCGTTAAATGGAAAGCACCATGATTTGTATATGGATTTTACACTTACACTGTACTGCAATGATTTGATTAGGATCTTCCTGTGTAGATTGTTAGGCATCAAATCATTATAGATGAAGAGTTGGAGCTGAGTTAAGTGAGGACAGCCTGTGTCATGCGGTCTGGTCCCTTTCTGTGTATTTTATAACTTCCTGCTAATAGAACCTGTACATAGAGTGTGGGTGGGATTGCAGTGTGTACTTACTCCTAGTTAGTCTGATTGGTGGAGGCACTTTAGTGGTGATGTAGATCATGTTCTTTTGGTATATATTTCTGTGGCTGGTGGTTTATTAAAGTATGTCCTCTTAAAAAAAAAAGAACTCTGACTAATACAGTAATTAATGATGGTCCAAGACAATTGGGTTTAGAATTCAAGCTTCTCCAAGACAATGCAGTTGTGTAAAATCAGCTTGCTGAAAGCTTAATATAAGGCATTGCTCTTACCAGTTCATGCATCAAACTTATCTTTCATGACAGATATTTGGGAGGGAAAGAAAAATCAGAATATTCCAAGACTCTCTTCTATTCCCTTTATTAACATCTGAGAATATAATGTCTACATAAGACAATTTAATAATTGTGATAATGGTCTTAAATAGCACAAAGATAACTGGGTGGACTTCCAGTCCAAAAGATTTTAGAAAAATACAAATTGTGTTTGTTTTAAGGTGCTTTTAAACATGTACTTAAATTTTGTGTAATTTGCGTAAGAAGTATAGATTGTTGGAAAGTAGTCGCGCTTTCTTGGAGCTGATGTGTACCAGGAGACATTGTCAGTACTTACCAGTTCTCTTTCTGAAGAAAGGGATCTAGGAAGTGCTGTATGAAGAATAATACCTCAACCATTAATCATTAATCAAAAATTGTTTTTTAAGTAAAATATATATTTTTGTTTGAATGAGATGTGTGTGAATTTCATAAATTCATTGTTTTTAATAGCTGAGTAGTACTACATTGTGTAGATGTACCACATTTTCTGTATCCATTCCTCTGGACAATTCAGAGACTGTTCCACCTGGGAATCCTTCCCATATTCAATAATCAAATTTAGACACTATTGTGGATGCCAGCAAGTGCTGGATTACAGGAGCCTGATATAGCTGTCTCCTGAGAGACTCTGACAGTACTCAACTAATACAGAAGAAGAGACTCAATGTCATCCATTGGACTGAGTACAGGGTCCCCAATGAAGAAGCTAGAGAAAGGACCCAAGGAGCTGAGGGTTTGCAACCCCTCAGGAAAAACAACAATATGAACTAACTGATACCATCACAACTCCCAGGGACTAAAACTCCAACCAAAGAGTATACATGGGAGGATTCATGGCTCCAGCAGCATGTGTATAGCAGAGGATGGCCAAGTCGGTCATCAATGGGAGGAGAGGATCTTGGCCCTATGAAGGTTCTATGCCCCAGTGTAGGGGAATTCCAGGGCCAGTAAGCAGGAGGGAGTGGGATGGTGAGCAGTGGGAGGGGGGAGGGAACAGGGGTTTGTTTTAGGTTTTTTTTCTTTTCTTTTCTTTTTGTGTGTGGGGGGAACCTGAGAAAGGAGATATTGTAAATAAAGGAAACATCTAATAAAAAAATAGAAAAAAAACCCACTGTCAATAGGACAAAACAACACCCAATAGATTGAGAAAAGATATTTACCAATCCTACATCTGATAGAGGGCTAATATCCAATATGTACAAATAACTCAAGAAGTTAGACTCCAGAGAACCAAATAACCCTATTAAAAAATGGGTAACAGAAATAAATAAAGAATTCTCAACTGAGGAATACTGGATGGATTAGAAACCCCTAAAGAAATGTTCAACATCCTTAGGCATCAGGGAAATGCAAATCAAAACAACCCTGAGATTCCACCTCACTTTAGTCAGAATGGCTAAAATAAAAAACTCAGGTGACAGCAGATGATGGTGAGGATGTAGAGAAAGAGGGACACCCCTCCATTGCTTGTAGGATCACAATCTGGTACAACAACTCTGGCAATCAGTTTGTTGGTTCCTCAGAACCTCAGAACTGGACTTCCTTAGGACCCAGCTATACCACTCCTGGGCATATACCCAGAAGATGGTCCAACATGCAATAAGAACACATTCTCCAGTATTTTCATACCAGCCTTATTTATAATAGCCAGACTGGAAAGAATCCAGAGGTCCTTCAACAGAGGAATGGATACAGATAATGTGGCACATTTACACAGTGGATTTACTACTCAACTATGAAAACCCATGAATTCATGAAATTCTTAGGAAAATGGGTGGAACTAGAAAATATCATCCTGAGTGAGGTAACCCAGTAACAAAAGAACACATATGGTATGCATTCACTGATAAGTGCATATTAGCCCAGAACCTCGGAATACCCAAGATACAATTTACAAACCACTTGAAGCTCAAGAAGAAGAAAGACCAAAGTGTGGATTCTTTGGTCCTTTTTAGAAGGAGTAACAACAACAACAACAACAAAACATGGAAGGAATTACAGAGACAAAGTGTGGAGCAGAGGCTGAAGGAATGATCATCTAGAGATTGCCCCACCTGGGGATCTATCCCATGTACAGTCACCAAACTCAGACACTATTGTGAATGCCAACAAGTGCTTGCTGACAGAAGGTGAAAGTTCTTAATAATGCTGTTTAGATGAGTTAATTTTGTTGTGAACTGATATAATTTAATAATTTTAGGAACTTAGATTGACATAAGTATCTTTTAGGAAGTTAAGGTAGTTGATAGAAAGCTTAAAATTAGAATCAAGATTCAATGTGCCCCTTCCTATAGAATATCCTATAGAATGACAATATCTGCATGAATTAAAGAAAGAGAAAAATGAATCTTCTTGAATTAGAATTCTGTAATTGTAGCAGCAAGAATAATAGTCTTGCGACAAGTTAGGCATTATAGAAAGCATTCACTATAAGTTGGGCCTGAGTTCCTTGATCTTGTTATCTAGGGATTTGTAGCATGTATTGAGTGTGCACCATTAAATAGGATGGTTATTAATAAAGAGTAAATAATTCTATTATGAGTATAAGAACAGAATATAGATTATTAGGCAAACTAGTCAACAAAGACTCAAAAATAAGACATAAGACAAGTGACTTGTTCCTCAGTAGGTAGAGATTGTCATCAATGAAGCATAGTGAGAAACTTGCTACTATAGACTTAGCCTGCTTAAACTTTATTAATCCATGACAAAAGAATTATTGCTTTCAGGTTACAATGAGCTTGATGAGAGAAAAATATATGAGAAATGTCTAGTTACAGATACATTTCAAAAGGAGAATACATATTCGATAATACTATTGTAATTTCCTCTTGTGCAATGATTTTAATCTGTTCTTGAAGAATATGTTTTATGGTTATTGTTTCTAGAAAATGTATAATTTGTAGCTACGAGGTAATTTTCTTACTTAGAAAAACTTTTTCTTAAGGGTTCTAAAAAGGATTATGGGAAAAAAATAAAACACTGGAGACTACTTTTGCTTCAACCCTCCCCCCTTTGTGTGTGTATATTTGTGTGTGTGTATTTGATTTCCTCACTTTCATTTTGTCTATTGCTATCAGGACCAAAACCTCTCAGCCCTTGTAGTTCTGATCCCCATCTGCTGCTCAAAGCACTGACCCCAGTCTCTGATGCTACACCTTACTGCCTGACTCTGTTTACCTGTAGTCTCAAAGCTGCCTTTTACATTCCTCTGACTTGACAAAATTATCAGACTGGCTTTCTTTTATGATTACAAGCTGAAACACCTTTCTTGACACTGCGTATACCCCTGTGGTACTGTAAGGCAGAATGAACTTTTTATCTAGTTGATTTGGATTGTTATTTTATCTTACATGAATCTTTTTAGTAATTTGACATTTGTAGCATTGTGAAAGTATAAAGTAAACAAACATATTTGCAATGCATATAATTGAAAAACAATAGTATATAATAGGTGTTATACTTCTGCACAGCTACAAATCAACACTCTACCATTAGCATAAGTGTAAAAATAAAATGTTGTATTTAATATTTATGAATGAAGATATTAAGATACATTATTCAGCAACAACTATATACCAAACCAGATGAAAATCAACCAATCAAATAAACAGTAAACATATCAGCAAAGATATTAGTCAACTGCATCCTTGTACATGGCTGTAGAGGTGTGGTTTGATATAACTGCTTTAATGAGTTGATAAAATCTAAAAATACTTGTTCAGCATATTTTAGATATTTCATTCCTAGGTTCTAATTTCTACAAAAGTCAAAATCAAATATTATATCCACGGGTATATATTCCCTGACAGTTCTATGACTGACAATCTCACAGCAAACTTCCTGATTTTCTGGCTCTTACTTTTTATCCTCTCTTGGGTTGCAATTTTCTGAACCTCAAGTTCAGGAATTGTGTTGGAGATCTATGAGTTGACACAATCTCTTTTTCTCTATCTTTTTTTTCCAATAATGGTTTTCCATAATAGTCTCCATCTATGGCAAACAGCAGTTTCTATGATGAGTGAGTGGTGAGAACTAAACGTATTTTCAGATGCAAGATAAATATTTAGAAAGTGTTTGGGAATTAAGCTGAATTAGTAAATGCTGGCTGTATGACTTTACTAGCTCTAGTTGACCAGGTTTCTAGTTTCTGTGTATTCAATATCTGACAACTCATACAATTATACTGTAAGTTGGATAGATAAGCATGCAATACATAGGATAGCTTTGCTCTGAGATTGTATTATTATT